>VHZZ01017637.1:25324-41193 GCA_009801015.1 Silene noctiflora
GATCCAGACTAAAGTAACGCTGACTTGATTGTTTTGACCCAAAATAGTTATATTAATATAATATTATTAGACCTATTATTAAAATTATTCATTATTATTATTATTATTATTATTATTATTATATTATACTTATCATATTTATTTTTTAGTTATTATTATTATTAATATTCTAACATTATTAATTATTAATAATATCATTTATATTACTAACATATTATTATTATTATTATTATTATTATTATTATTAGCAGTAGTAGTAGTATTATATTACTATTTTATTTTTTATATATTATTATTATTATTATTATTGTTATATTACAATCTTTTTATTATTATTTCAGTTCAGTTCAGTTCAGTTCAGTTCAGATACATTAAGTTCAGTTCAGTTCAGCTCCATTAAGTTCAGTTCAGTTCAGTTCAGACAATTTCAGTCCAAAAAAACAGGGCCTAACGCGATTCCACATTAGTGAGAATGGAAACTCAGAAATCAGAACCTATAAAAAAGAAGTGTACTTGAAATTTCCATTCTATCCCTACTCTACCCGACCCGGCCCAAACCCGAATATCAAACCCACCAATAATAACCACCTCCAACCCACCCGACCGTTTTACATGTCTAAATATGCAAACCAAGCCCACCCGCAGTTGTCCAATACTCACCAGTCACCACCAACAAGCGCCCACAGGAATACGAAACTCTACGTCTCTAATCTTCACCGCTTGGTACTCAGTAATTCCTAAATTTGACTGTTTCTGGGACAAGCCGAAAAATTTATTTACATGAAAGTAAAAAGAAAAAACCGCCTTAATCCGATAACATCCTTTCCCATTTTCCAATTTCCAAATTTTTTTGTTCTTCTTCTCTTATACTCTACACTTCAAGGTAACTTCTAACTCTTTGATTTATGTTCTTAATTTCTATAATTCTCCTGTATCCTTTTTGTAATGGTAACTTAATAACTTAATAAGACCGTGCTTGACGGTCTTTTGATTGGTTAAACACTCATTTATTACTATTGATATCGATATAGGAGTATGGGGTAACATACAAAAGAACCTTTGTATCGTGAACAACCGTCTTACACAATAATTACTGACAAAACTTGTATTGTTCATAATTTTGTTACTGCTTACGTCTTAGCCCTAAGGTATTTTTGGGGCTGTGGTGTTAATTTCTTGTTAATTTAAATATGGTAAATTTCCTTTAGATATGAGGATTTTACAGTGAGATGTATTCTACATGGACATTTTTGGAAAGGGGGAAGAATTTTGGAGTGCTACTCTGTTCCTATTGCTAATTGATGATTATTGTAAATTAACTTCCATATTTTAAGTGTTTTTTGAGGTGTTACCATGTTTGATTGTTTTTATGTAATGTAGAAATTGATTTGTAAGTGTTATGGATAATGATAGGGCGTCACCTGGAGCCGGGAGGTATTGAGTTTCAATACCACCCCTTTCTGGTTAGGTACGAATTCATTTCACACTTTAGTCTATCGATTGAAGTTTTGAAGTTTCACATTTTGCGGTGTAATTGTGATTAAGTCAAGAATTCAGCTTTCAAACTGTCTCCTTTTGCGACGATGGTTAAATTGTTTTTTTCCCTTCAGGTTAAAAATCATTAATCATTATAAAATTTGTGTCTCTGTAGTCTAGGCACTAATCTTAACTGAAGCCCTTAGTCCTTGAGGACAAGAAGTAAATATGTATGGTAGTTTGTAGACCAGGCAGTCTAGTTAGGTTTTGGTTGGGTTATTTCAGGTCGGTCATTTATGCTTGAGTGGTTTTGAGTTCGTCTTTTGGGTTGTGTTTAATAAGGTTTTTGTTTCAAATTAGTCGTTTCCGGTCTTATAAGCCATTTCAGATTAGGTTAATCTAAGGTGAGCTCATTTTGGATTTGGTCAATCCAGGTTCAAGTCTACTTAAGGGTCCCCATAAACCAACCAAACCCAACACATGGCTTTTATGTACACCTTAGCCTCACTTGTGCACACCTGGAGAAGCTTCCAAGGAGGTCATCCATTATTCCTTCTTCTAACAATTTCTCAGCAAGACTCTTAATTGTGGTATTTTTATCAAATGAGCTTTTGAATGGAAAGTGCACGTTGTTGTGATGAGTACTACTATTAATCCCTCTAAGCACTTATCTGAGCTCGTTAAATCTGTAAACCTGATCCTCAATAACTCTGGTATTACATTAGTGATTTGATCACTGTAGAGTTTCGATGCGATTGGATTGAACTTTAAATCAATTTCCCCTTTTGTAGACTTAAACTCAAGGCCTATCATTTTTCTAATCTTATTATAAAAGTGTTATCGTGCAAAGAATGATTTGTGTCTATCTTTATGCGTTTGTTTTATTATGAAGAGATATTTCGTGAAAGTCTGAGGGGAAGAGCTTCTAGCTTCTCTATCTTTATGCGTTTGTTTTATTATTCTTAAAGGCTACTGCTTTCTTCTGTGTAGAATTGTGGGTTGAGGAGTGACACCATAGAGAGTGATTAGGATGATGGCTTCACAACTTTTTGGTGGTAAAGCCTCTTCGACATATACTAACATTCAAAAAAGATGGACCTTAACAAAACCGGCAACTGTCCCAAGGGTTTTAGTGCGTTCATCTGGAAGTTGTTTTGCATCTTCAGTGGCTATTCTGAAGAATGAAGATGTGTTCAATCAATCTTGTCTGTGTGCTGATAGAAGAAAAGTGTCTCTGGGTGAAGCTGTTGTTCGCAGTAGAAAACATCATTTTCAGAACTTGTCAGTTTGCCAAGTGAGTTCAGATTGCAGCATCGAGCCCTGTGATGTTGAGGAGCCTGATGATTTGGTTGAAGGGAGTACTGCAGGAAGGGAAAATATTGTTAATGGTGTAAGGTTTGAGTTTCTATGATATTTCCTACTTCTGATATATTTAATTCAACTTTTCCGTGTGGCCTTCAAATTTGAAGGCCATTCTTTGGGATGCATCCATGCTGGAGTTGAACATGGCAGCTTAAAAGTATTTTTATCTAAATGCTGTTTTGCTTCTGTATGGTTCTATTTATAACTCCTCCTAGTTATTTCATGTATCGTGGCTATTTTAATCAAGGTTGTCTTTTTCTTTATGCCTACACTAACACCACGTCCGATACACATTTTATTATTATAGTGTTTGCTATGATGATTAAGTAGGCGCCATGATAGAATATGCTCGAACCGATTTGCAATTCGGTGGAGGTCGAGTGGCTCTGGTGATCCAGATTTGAATAAATTCGGCTTTGTCAGATGTGTGTCGTGTATATCTAAAAAGATCGCTCAATGTTTCGCGCGCCACGTTTCATATTCCTTTTCTGTACATTTACTGACCAACATAACGCTAAGCAAATATGAGTTATCCTAGCCAACTAACTTTTTATCGTACTAGTGATTACACTTGGCCACCTATGCGATTCTCATTTTGTTTTATGCATTGCATAATTCAGGTGTTTAATGAAGGTGCATTATGTCTATGATATAGTAGTAGTTGGAGACACTATTCTGCTTTATATGTATGTTCATTTTGGGTTATTAGCACAGGTTTATATGTATCCTCGTTTGGCATTTTGAGCTGAAAGTTACTGCTTATCTAACTGCCAAAAGTCTTTTATGTTTGTGCAGTGAGTCGATATCTAAGTCTCTAGATCAACTAGATTCTTCAACAGAGAGATCTCATTTTCCTCCGAAACAATCACAAACTCATGGTATAAAACATGAGCTTATAATGTTGTCATTGCCAGCAATTGCTAGCCAAGCCATTGATCCTATGGCACAGCTAATGGAGACAGCTTATATTGGCAGATTAGGTGGAAACCAAAATTTGGTCAACTCTTTTGCACATTTTTTTTGCAGTAGAAGCTTATTAGTTTCTCACAAACACGAATTCTCTCCCGCTCATGATTGGTGAATGCTTTAAAGCTGGATTAGTAATCAGCTCGTAAGATTTACATGACTTTGCAGAAGTGAACTATCCTATGTTAACTTCTTTGTAAACTTACGTTTTTTTTTTGTGCAGGGCCTATACAACTGGCAGCAGCTGGTGTTTCAATATCAATTTTCAATATAATATCAAAACTATTTAACATGCCACTCCTGAGTGTTGCTACTTCTTTTGTTGCCGAAGACATCGCAAAGTCTTCAGGTAAAATGTTGTGCCCATAGTTACTGTGGTCATTTTTTCTGTCATTGAATTATTTATACATCTTAAACAAAATTTTTTATCATTAATTTGCATGCTGTAGATGGTGAGGAAGAGAACACTAATGGAAAACCTCATCATGGAGAAATTAAAAGAAGGCAATTATCATCAGTCTCCACAGCTTTATTCCTTGCTCTATGCATTGGCATTATTGAGGCTTCGGCATTGCTTTTGGGATCCGGACCTTTCCTTAGCTTGATGGGCGTTTCGTTAGTAAGTTTCGAACAGCTTTATGCTCTCTTTTTGTTGTTGTCTGCGTGGGTGTCTTTTCTGTATGACCAGTATGAGTATCGGATTGTAAGGCCCTGTTCCTTTGGACTTAGTTTCAGCTCATTTCAGTTCAGCTCTATTAAGGCCTAGTTCTTTTCGACTGAATTGTATGAACTGAACTAAACCGAACCAAACTTAATGGAGCTGAACTGAACTGAACTAAGAGTTAATTTGTGAAGAGAAGAGTTGAGTTGAACTGAACTGAATGAAGCTGAACTGGACTTACGAGAGCTGAATGGAACTAAAATGAGTTGAAATCAAGTCCAAAAGAACTTGGCCTAAGTTCAGTTCAGCTTCATTCAGTTCAGTTGAGCTCTTCTCTTCACAAATTAACTCTTTACTTCAGTTTAGCTCGATTAAGTTCAGCTCAGCTCTATTAAGTTCAGTTCAGACAGTTTCAGTCCAAAAGAAGAGGGCCTAACCTAACCGCCTAAGTATACAATGCTCACATCTGTTTGATCAATACTGTGGTATTAAATCTGGATGACTCATCGCAGAATCATTGTCGCAGCTTGATCTTAGTCTCAAAATACAGTTGCGGTAACCCCCAAACCCTTATAATCCAGTCATGATTTGTGTCATGGACTTGCGTCCTCTATCTAATGTTATATTCAAGATCGAAACACTTTTCTTTATTAGGTTGGTTATTGCCTGATTGATCTCTTGTCTCTAGATAAACGCTTGTCATGATCAGGTCATTTGATTATTCAGGTAATTATCAGGATAATATTCTCGAACTGGTATAAGTTAATTTCTGTTTTCACAATTTCCTTGCAGGATTCTCCAATGCGGGCCCCAGCACAGAGATTTTTGTCACTTAGAGCTCTTGGTGCCCCTGCTGTCGTACTTTCTCTGGCTCTCCAGGGTATTCTCAGGGGCTTCAAGGATACAAAAACTCCTGTCTTCTGTCTAGGCATGTCTCACTAATGCTTTTGGCGATTACTATGGATTTCTTTCTTGTTGACTTGTTGTATATTATTGAGCTTTCCCCTTATTTGCGTCACTTCGATGCTTCACTTGGATGTGTCACATGTAAAATTTTGATATTCCGACACTCCATTTTAGAACGGAAACATAAAAGGTTTCACTCGATACACGTGTTAGGCACTCCGATACTGTGTTGCAGCCAACACTTGTAGTTGAGTTAAAAGAGCATAGCCGTCTACAGTAGTTCTTCTAGTCTCTAGCCTTTTGCGGTTTTGAACTTTATGTCCCCTTTTTTCTCATTTTTTTAATCTTGTTTTCTGTGTTTTGTGTGCAGGTGTCGCAAATTTTGCAGCCATTTTTCTGTTCCCATTATTTATAAATGTTCTTCAAATGGGTGTCACTGGAGCAGCTCTTGCCACTGTTGCGTCTCAGTATGTCTTTCATTTACTCTGTTATTTATTTATGTTACCTTTTACTCGTGATAGCTTGAGAGCTTAATTATGCAGCTGTCCTTGTCGAGTCCGTTAGTATCTTTGTTACAGGGGTGGCACCGTCTTGGTGTTCCTTAATTAATTTTAATTATTAATGTTGAAGACTGTGCTGCTATGTTTTCTTTTTAGGTATATAGGAAGCTTCTTGATGATTTGGTTCCTCAGCCAGCGAGTTCTGTTATTACCTCCTAGATTGGGAGATTTGAAATTTGGGGTCTATTTGAAGTCTGGTGAGTGCCAAAATTTGCTAACCGAGAAACATTTGTTACTTTGCGGTCTTTATACAAGCTTGTGTTGTGCCCGAGTGTTCTGACACATTTTTTTTGTGCTTCCCATGTAAAGTCTCTATAGAAGTAACAATGTTTTTTGAATTTATTTTTTTCTAAAATTTTTCGATTATAAATGTCAAGGTGGCTTTCTTATTGGAAGAACTCTAGCTGTCCTGATAACTATGACAATTGGAACCTCAATGGCGGCTCGCCAGGGTCCATTAGCTATGGCTGCTCATCAGATCTGCCTGCAGGTGTGGTTGGCTGTCTCCCTTTTGACTGATGCGTTGGCTGCTTCTGCTCAGGTACTGATTTTACTTAACTAGAAGGTCTCCCTAGAGGAGGTCTTGTATTAATATTATAATATATTGTGAGACCATCCCATATAAATCCCAAACATATACTCATTATCCCGCTAGAAATTGAAATCAAAAAATAATTTCCCGAGGCGATAATACAAGGGAAAAAACTGAGAATCTTATCTTAAAACTCTTTCATATGAGATTTGGTGTTCTGTATTCGTATTTGTGCTTTACTTTCGACTCAAGTTATTTACGTCTATACTATTTTTTGTATCAAAAATGATTATTTTTTTCTGGCGTGGATGTCTAATGTCAGGCCCTCGTTGCTACCTCTATGTCAAGAGGTGACTATGATACTGTAAAGGAGCTTACTAACTTTGTTTTAAAGGTTAGTTTTCATCATCCAATCATTAGTTTATTTTCTTGAGTTTCTAATGTCTTGCTTCTTTTGTGCATCATCTGATGCAGCCAAGTAGTTCCTCATTTCTTCCTAATTTATCGCAGATTGGAATATTCACTGGTGGTGTATTGGCCATTATTTTGGGATCATCTTTTGGTTCTTTAGCGAATTTTTTCACAAAGGATGCTCAAGTACTACAAATTGTGAAGACTGGCACTTTGGTAAGGAACTTGACCCATTTTTTTTTTCTAAAAAAAGCAGGAGAGCAATTTGTTTATGGAAGTCATATGACATCTACGTAACCTGTCAAATTTGACAGAATGCATATTTATATAAATATAACAAAACAAATTCTCCTTAACACAGTGATCTCTAAAATTATGATGCAACGCGTTTGCTGTTCTATGTACCCTGTTGTATCATTGTTTCTTATTAAATCCTGATTGGACCTTTTGCTAACAGTTTGTCAGTGCAAGTCAACCACTCAACTCTTTGGCTTTTATTTTTGATGGTCTTCATTATGGTGCTTCTGATTTCCGCTATGCGGCTGTTTCCATGGTATGCCCAAGAATTTTGAATTAAATTTTGGCTTAAGAGTGCTTTGAAAAATCAATATTACTGACTTTGTGACTTACCATTGATTGACAGATGTCAGTAGGGGCAATATCCTCTGCGTTTCTGCTGTATGCTCCTACAGTAATCGGTCTCCCTGGTGTATGGCTCGGCCTATCTCTATTTATGGGATTACGCATGGCAGCAGGATATTTCAGGTGCGTGATTTGGATCGCTGCATTTTTTGTTGGATGATAATTGGACTCGTTGCCTATGCCTT
The DNA here is from genome assembly GCA_009801015.1 of Silene noctiflora. Lineage (NCBI taxonomy): Eukaryota > Viridiplantae > Streptophyta > Magnoliopsida > Caryophyllales > Caryophyllaceae > Silene > Silene noctiflora. Next base: position 33,026 of record VHZZ01017637.1, read on the forward strand.
GGTGTACACGGGTAAACCTGGGCATATGTGATAGCGTGCAAACGGACCATGGAGGCCAAGTTAATTTCTTTGTTTTACCCGTGTCATGGCCCCGAGTCCCTGGCTCAGGAAGGCATAATCTCATGCCAATTGCCTCCTGAAGAGTTCAAATTTGAGACCCATTAGTTATTTTTTCATAATTTAACCAACAACATCCAACCTATATGGACAGATCACTGCATTGTTTTTGGCCCCATTTAGCAGAGTTGTTACTTTATTGTATATAAGAATCAGTATCTACCATTTCCTGATAATAGTATTGCCGTCACTTTACAGGATATTATCAAAGAACGGTCCATGGTGGTTCTTACACACAGCCTCTCCACAACACAAGGTAGGTAGCTAATAATATTCTTTGGATTTATCTGTCTCATTTTCATCAATCCGCGTAAGTCAAGTGGCGATCATCATTATGTTACCACAGACTATATGGTCAATCTGCCTAAGTCTGTATTTGGTTTGTCGTCCTTTCAGAGCCTCAATCAGTTGGGAAGCAATTGAAGCGAGAACTGCTATCAACATACAGGAGGATAGCAAGTCTTTGAGGCATCAAACTTTTGGCTTTGACGCTTTGCTAATATGGTATGGTTGGTTCAGTTTGTCGCAAATGAGTAGTAGTTCCTTTTGGTAGTTTTCCGGGCCATAGTTACCCAGTAAAGCGGATCCTTCTGTGTACATAGACATCCATCTAAGGTAAGTTTAGTGAAGTTAGGGCTCTTATGATAGTTCGTCAAAACTGAGCTCACTGGTGAGCTGTGTAGTTAGCCATAGGTTCACTAACATTTTGGTTGGGATCATCCCATTTACGTATATGTGTCACTCGCTCTACTGCCTTTAAATTCACATGGTGGTGGTGGTATCACTTGCTATTTGTGAAGGGCGTCACTTAATAAAAACTACTCTGTATTCAAATTTCAAAGTAGACTACCTTATAATCTTCTATGTGACTACACAGCTAATAAAAACCCTTTACCTGTTAATTATCCGCCACTATCAACAACACGTCACAAATGAGAATTTGTCGTTGCTAAAATTGCATAATCTTGTTCCTTTAGTGTCAACTGTTAAGCTAACTAATAATCATGTGATGGATTTTTCATTTGTTCTACAGGTTCTGATTTTCTTTATAAAAAAACGATTAGAAAAGACGAGTCACGAGTTCATAATAATACAGAATAAATCTTTATTTATTGATCAAGTATGCCCGTTAATTAATCAGAAATTACTGAAAGAAATACGGCATTACATCGTCACTCGAAAATTACAACAATACACCATACTCGTTTTGGTACATTTTCGTGAATTAAGCCCTTTCAATTATTTTTTAGCAAGCTTAATATGAAGACCATTTCTGAATGCTAAAATCGGAGTCCGAGCAATTTCCCCTCCCTTGATTTTCTTCCAACTATAATAACAAATCCAGGAAAAGAAAAATTAGCCTCGTAAGTAAAATATTCGTGCCGTAAAATGAAAAAGGGTAAATTTCATGATTTTCTGGATAGTCTTGGTTATTTAATTCTGATTCCGTCATTGCTTCCAGTTAAGATTTATAATTTCTAGTATTGGAGGGAGAGGTACCTATATTCGGTAATGAGGACGTGAAGGAAGACAGACATCAAAACCTTGGCAAATTCAGCTCCAGCACATTGCCTGGTTCCACCACCAAACGGCATGAAGTTTTTCGCAATTACATCTGGTTCCATTCCCTACATAGTTCAGTGATCAATAAACACAATCAGAAACGGGTAATTTACGCATAATCAATCACGAGGATAAACTGTAAAAAGTAGCTAGTAAATATTGCGGAAATTAACCTCCCAACGATGTGGATTGAACGTAAGGGGATCTTTGTAAGTATCAGAGTTGTATTGGGGTGCAGAAGTTATCAGCATGATTGTCCATCCTGCTGGAATTGTGTATCCTGTCAATGAATTTTCGTTATTAGCTTACGGCCATCACTAAGCAACAAAGACAACGACGAATGTGACTTATGGCAGGGTAAGGGCCAAGGGGGAGGAATATACTCAGCCCCCCCATCTACAGATATGACATGGAGACGGTTTCTGGGTGCTCCGTCAAGAAATAAGTCTCTTTGAATTGCTTTGATCACGAGAAAAGTAAATGTCACGAAAATGGGCTCATAACGAGACTATGTATATAGTCGTAAACGTACCATTAATCTGGATATCTTTCAGTGTTTTCCTGAGTAATCCTAGTGAAACATTTCCCAGTCGCAAAGATTCATTAATCACCTGAAATCATGGGCAATAATATATATCAGGAGTTTTTACATAACAGTAGAAACATCCGATTATATTTCAAACTTATTAATTTCGGTTTCTTTTTTATGTCAAGATTACAAGTGTTTGTAATTACTTGAAGCGAGTATTTCATCGATTTCACTTCAGTCCAAGTGAGGGGAGAATCAGGAACTTCTCTGCTCTTCAGAATTCTGTAATGCTCTTCCTGATAATAATTAGCAATTTCGTCATAACCTTGCAAATAAATCGACTTTCAAATATTTGGATAAAACAAAAGGATCAAAATTTAACCTCTAGTTCCTCCAAGACATGAGGATTTTCTGACAAGAACTTGAAGACTAAAGTTAAAGTCATGGAGGTCGATTCAGAGCTTGCAAAGAGAAGTCCAAACATGATCTGTAGGATGAAATCCTCAGTCAAGAACGTCTCGGAATTGACGTCTTTAAGGGCATGGTCTAGGAAGTCGCCATGATAAGTCTCTGGTGAAGCCAACCTCTCCTTAACAGTGGCTTGCATCATCTCCATCACCTCCTTTCGACTCTGAAAATGGCAATTAGATCTTAGTTCAATTACAACAGTCTCATACTAGTCTGTCTCACATGTAAGACCCATTCCGAATACTTGGAAGAAATTTCCGAAAATTTGGCAATCAGAAAAAAGTTACTTCAGCTAACCTTTAAGCAATTGTGATATGTTGTGCCAGGAATGTTTAGAGGGAAAGACAGAAGGCCTTGTGAAATATGAGCAAATTTTTCCCCGATTCTCTCCTTGCTTGTGTCTGAATCATACCCGAATAACTGCTCCGCTACAAACTCTATTGTCATCTTCATACCCACAAAACCAGAGTAAAAAAAAAACAATACAAATTAGACTGAAATGAATATGAATGCTTAAGCAAGTTAAAACTATACCCAAACTCAAAAAATTTCTACTAGAAAAGGCGAGTTATGCATTATGCCAGCTAGTTTAGCCGATAAAGTCATTGAAGGTGGTATGAGAAACAACCCTCAGGAGTCGTGAGTCCGTTAACTACAAAAGTAAGTCATCGGTTAGAGGGAGAATGTGTATGTACAGTTAAGGCAGCTTCTTTGACATCAATGGATTCTTGAGTCGACCATTTGCGTAATGATTTTCGAGCTAATTCTTCGATTTTAGGGAGTAATTTGTCCTTAAGGCTCTCTGAGCCAAAGTGACTTAATGTGATGTTCCTAAGGTACTTATGCACAAGACCAGCAGCATTAGTCCTTTTCTCCCCTTCATGAGCAAATAGCTTAGAAAATGTGTCTAAATACCACATCTCAACCAGCCTCCCCTCTTGTTGCACTATATATTTGTTGAAACTCGGGTCAGCTGACATCACCACCGGCCTCCCTACAAGTCGGGTTTGGAAGATCGGTCCGTACCTAAAACAATTACAAACATAGCATCAACAGCATATTCATATTCATAGATGGTACTTTGAAATATTAGACTCGGTATGTGCCCATGATTTTTAATGTTTACCGTTGAATTCTCTCCTTAATGAAGGAGGGGAGGTCAAGGGAGTAACTCGGCATGAGAAGCTGTAAGGTTTCGCCTATAAGAGGGAAACCCTTAGATCCCGGAGGTAGAATCACACGATTAATTCTCGAATGTCGACCCTTGAATACCAAGCCAATGAATAATATCACTACCAAAGTTACAACATAGTACAAGATTATAGAAGACATGTTTTATTTTTTTCGACTTAAAAGCAATGAATTGTATTAGAGAAATTTAATAGAAAATTTAAGTTGGTGAAATGAATTTGTTTTAGGGCAGGTTTTATACAATGTCAAAAACTTGGATGATGCATGAAATTTAATGAGATTAAGATGCATTAGATCAAGGCGGACAAATACGCGAAAGGATTCGAACTAAATACGATATGATTGTATAAGCAGAAATTTTGGTGACACATTAGATTTGGTTATACTTGGTCACTAAATCTTGGAACGTTTGCTAAATAAATAAATAAATAAATAAATAAATAAATAGTCAGTGGTAGTTTCAGTAGATTGATGGAAGGTTTTGAGAGGTCTTTAGTTTGACCAAACTTAATTTTGCGGCCTTGGATATCTCTGGAAGCAATTATTCTGAATGAGTATTAGATGCACGAATGCATCTTAATGCTTATAGCCTTGGTGATGCTATTAAAACCGACAATACTGCATCTGAACAAACTAAGGCCAAGGCCATGATTCTCCCTCGTCGCCATCTTCATGAAGGACTCAAATTTGAATATTTGACTCTGCATGATCCTTTGATTTTATGGCAAAATCTTAAAGAAAGGTATGACCATCTTAAAACAGTAATTCTTCCTAAAACAAGATATGACTGGATACACCTAAGGTTACAGGATTTCAAAACGGTTATTGATTATAACTCAGCCATGCACAGAATAACTTCACAGTAATTAAACTTTATATGGAGAAAAGATATCTGAGGCAGATATGTTGGAAAAAACATATCAGACCATTCATAGTTCACAATTGCTACTTTCACAGCAATATCGTCAGAGAGGTTTTAAAAAATACTCTGAACTAGTTTCATGCTTATTGGTGGCTGAGCAAAATAGCGAAATCCTGTTAAAAAAACCGCCGAGTCCCGTCCTACTGGTACTGATCCACTCCCAGAAGTGAATGAGACAGTTTCTGGTCCATTCCCTATAGTGAATGCGACAACTAAATATTTGGGTCACACTAGAAATAGTGGCCCTGGATGTGGACGAGGACGAGGCAATTATCGTGGTGGTAGAGGTGGAAAATTTAAAAGATCGTATTCCCACCGAAAGGGGGAACAAAAAAATCGTCCACATGACAAGATAAAGAAAAGTGTTGAAAATCCATGTCACCATTGTGGTAGTACAGGACATTGGATTAATACTTATCGTACACCTAAACATCTTGTGGATCTTTACAAGCAGTCTCTTCAAAATAACAAAAGGAAGAATATAGAAGCAAACTTTGCGGCCGAGCTTGAAAAGTTTGAGACGAATTATGCTGATGGTGATAACAATCTACCTTCCATTTCTGGCAAATTTTTGGATTTGGACGTGTCTGATTTCCTGACCTTCGACTCTAATGGAGAAATTGGCCATTTGATTGGCGATGGAAGTGTCCAGAAATTGAATTAAAAATTTATTTGTATTACTTAAGTTATTTATTTTCCTTCAATTTAGCTACTAGTCGTACTTTGTTTTTCGGATACTATCAAGTATGAGTGATAAGTTTTTGGATATTCCCAATAATTTTATTTATGTTAATTGAATTTAGAATTTATATAATTATAGTTTTATATTTACTTATGTGTTTATAGCCCGACCATATCGTACGACAAAAGACGTAAAGAATTTTGTTTGTCATTATTACGTACCAAGTTTGTTCAAGTGGGTTATCTACATCATCAATTGTTACTACGTACGAAGTATTAATTATTAATACGCACCAATTTTCGTTTCATATGGATTAAGCTAATAACATGCATCTTGGTAATATGTATTAAACGTGGACCTCATTTCATGCTTACGTAGTTACGTATATAGATTTTTCTACACTTGGTTCACACGTCAATTTACGTACACAAATTTGTTTTGTCTAATGCTAACTTCTCTATTAATGTTGCTAATTAGTAGTAACATGTTTAGTGTTTGACGTATAAATGTACGAAATTATTTTACGCATGTAACTTATTATATGTAATTTGTTTTATGAAGATTATTATGGGAGCTACACATGAAGATGTATGCTTCGCGGATAGTGCAACCACACACACAATTCTTAAAAATAAGAAGTATTTTACTTATTTGAAAGAGCAAAAGGCAAATGTTTGTACAATTGCTGGTAGTACAAAATTAATTGAAGGCTCAGGAAGAGCTAATATTTTGTTGCCTAATGGAACAAATATTGAAATACAGGAGGCTTTGTACTCTGGTAAGTCAAAAAGAAATTTGCTGAGTTTTAATGATATCCGCATAAATGGATTTCATGTTGAGACAGCAAATGAGAATGGGTTGAATAACTATACATCACACATTCAAATTTGAACAAGAAAAGTGTGTTAGAAAAACTACAAGCGTTATCTTCTAGCTTGTATTATCTGAAAATTTGTGCAGTTGAATCTCATGCACTAGTAAAACAGAAGTTTACAGATAAAAACAACTTTATTGTTTGGCATGACCAGTTTGGCCATCCCGGATCATTAATGATGCGAAAAATCATTGAAAATTCACGTGGACATTTATTAGAGAATCAGCAGATTCTTCAAATTAGTGAGTTTTCATGTGCCGCTTGTTCAAAAGGCAAATTGATTATTAGACCATCACCTACAAAGATAGGGAATGAATCCCTTACATTTCTGCAAAGGGTACAAGGTGATATTTGTGGACATATACATCCACCAAGTGGACCATTTCGATACTTTATGGTATTAATTGATGCATCAACTAGATGGTCACATGTGTCCTTGTTGTCAACTCGCAACGTGGCGTTTGCGAGATTACTAGCTCAATTGATAAGATTAAGAGCTCATTTTCCAGATTATCCCATTAAGACTATCCGTTTTGACAACGCTGGTGAATTTAGTTCACAAACCTTTCATGATTATTGTATGTCTATTGGGATAAGTGTTGAACATCTTGTAGCACACGTTCACACTCAAAATGGCCTTGTCGAGTCATTAATAAAACGCATTCAATTAATGGCGAGACCAATGCTTATGAGGTCTAAATTGCCTATTTCGACATGGGGGCATGCTGTTTTACATGCAACAGCACTAATTCGCATAAGGCCAACGAGTTATCACAAATCATCTCCCTTAAAGTTGGTTTCTGGTCACGAACCAAATGTTTCTCATCTAAGAATTTTTTGGTTGTGGTATATATGTTCCAATTAGTCCACACAACGTACAAAGATGGGACCTTAAAAGAAGGTTGAGAATATATGTTGGGTTTGAATCTCCATCAATTATTAAATATTTAGAGCCATCTACAGAAGATTTATTTACGGCCCGTTTTGCTGATTGTCATTTTGATGAATCACTTTTCCTAACATTAGAGGGAGAAAATAAACAACTGGTGAAAGAGATAAGTTGGAATGAATTGTCATTATCTCATTTAGATCCTCGTACTAAAGAATGTGAACTTGAAGTTCAGAGGATAATTCATTTACAACGGTTAGCAAACCAACTGCAAGATGCCTTCACTGATCCAAAAGGCGTGATAAAATCTCATATACTAGCTGTAAATGCTCCAGCTAAAATTAATGTCCCAGAAGGACTTTTACTAGCAAATGAGTCTAAGGTACGCATGAAGCGTGGTAAACCTATTGGTTCCAAAGATAAAAATCCTCGTAAACAAAAAAGAGCAAAAGTTGATGATAGAAATGTTGAGGATAAGATAGCTTTTCAAAAGCCCCTTGAAAAGCTTGGAGTCATGACTGATAACTTTATTAATCTAGAAGAGATTCAGGTACCTGAAAATAAAGATTATGAAGAAATCTCGATAAATTATGTCATGTCTAGAAAAACATGGAACCGAAATAAAGTCGACGTCGATGATGGTGTTTTTGCATTTAATGTAGCGCTTGATATCATGCATGAAAATGAGGATCATGAACCAAAGTCCGTTGATCAGTGCAGACATAGAATTGATTGGCCAAAATGGAAAGATGCTATTGAGGCAGAATTAAAGTCACTGACTAAACGAGAAGTTTTTGGGCTAGTAATTCGCACACCTAGTGGAGTAAAGCCAGTGGGCTACAAATGGGTGTTTGTGCGAAAAAGAAATGAAAAAGGCGAAATAGTCAGATATAAGGCTCGTTTAGTTGCACAAGGTTTTTCACAAAGACCTGG
>VHZZ01017643.1:8312-19373 GCA_009801015.1 Silene noctiflora
CCTCAAACTTTGTTTGGGATGATGGATACCTCAAACTTTGTTTGGGATGATGGATACCTCAACTTTGTTGGGATGATGGATACCTCAATCTTGTATTTGGATAATGGATACCCCGGGCCAGGGATTGGCGGGATGAACCGGTGTTTCGGGTGATGAGCTTAGTTGCGTTGGCATTGGCATTGGCATTTGCATTTGCATATCATATCATATTGTGCATTTTCATTTATTTCGTCTTATACATGTTGTTATTTATTCTACTCAACCTCGTGGTTGACAGTGTATTCGTGAACACCTGTGATGAACCAATTATTTGTGAACCCCCGCTATAAACGTAACATAAACAATTGAAATCGCAGCGGAAAATACAAGGTTTTTAAAAAAATTTAGCATAAAAGGTGTTTGAAATGAAGCGCGGGATCCGAAAGTAAACAAGCGGAAATAAAAGTACGGACATGCAAATACAAATAGTGTTTGGGGAAAAGATATCCCACGAATAAACAAAGTACGGTGGGTAAGTCTAGCAATCTACAACTAGGTCCAAGGTATGATACTCGCTAGCCCACACGTCTTCCAACCCAAGCTAAGCATCCACGAACCTGTCATTCATGTAAACATGAATGCCACAGTTAGTGGAGAGTAACTCAAGGTTCTCCCAGACACATTATATTGATATAAAGGTAAATAAGAACTCAAGTAAGGAAGCCATTTCAATTATGACATAACAACTTAATTAGTGAAGCATATGAGACCATATATGATAGTTATGCGAGACATAGATGAATTAACCACACATGAAGCATAAGCGATATACAAAGCTCCAAAGCTCGAAGGTAAGATCATAACAATAACATATTCAATGCTCAAATATGAACTTTTAATGGAAAATGGCACGTGTACTCAATCAAGACATACAACAAGCTCTCACTTCTATAGACATATACTTTCCCTCGGTAGAATGACGAGCTACGTACGTCCTTGTCTACATCTGGCTAGACTCACGACATGCGGCAGTGCAGCCCGGCCGCACCCAAGACTCGATCACTTGACACGATGGTCGAGTACCCCAATCGTCAGTTCAGCACGAAAGTGGCGGAAGTGACAAGAGATAAAACACAATTGCCAGTATCAGCACAAGTAGAAAACCCGTACTTGCCAGTATCAGCACAAGTAGGGTGGAGGAAAGTTAAGCAAGAATATAAGGCATCGTGACAATTTCATTCATTAGAAACACAAGGGTTAGAGATGTAAACAAATGATAACATGTGAGTCACACAATGCAGAACATGAGATGAAAAGTAAACATATCATGAACTTATTACTCATCAAATGTATAAATGTAAGAAGAATAAGAAATAAGGAATCAGAGGCTCCTAGCCGCTCCAGCCACACAAGTATTTTACAAAACCTGAAATTTCACACAAGCAGACTCTCAACCAGCCGGTGGACCGGCAGCCGGCACACCGGCTGGAACGCAGGCATTATGCTTTGAACTCAAACTTTTTGGAACTCTCCCAACCGGCCTGTGGGCCGGCAGCCGGCGTACCGGCTGGGACACCAACCAAAAGATCTTTCACATAAATCTACAGTGCCTCCCAGCCGGTCAGTTCCAACTGGCAGTCGGCCAACTGGCAGCCAACCAACCGGTTGGGACAACACCTACAGGCCAAAAGGTTGAAGGTTTTGGAGTGCTCCCAGCCGGCCTGTGCACTGGCAGCCGGCCCACCGGCGGGGACACCCCCAGCACATTTTAACGAACACAACTTACCGGAGGTCCCCAGCCGGTGAATTGGCCGGCAGCCGGCCCACCGTCAGGGAAGACCTGATGACGGTTTTTGGCATTACTTTCGTACATCATGTTTTCAACTTAAATTCTAGCATGATCTTGAGACGGAAAGACGTAAGAAACGTAAATTCAGCACGTAAGGCAAACCAACATCCATTATACTCCAATTTCTCAAGAATTCTATCACTAATTCATGAATTTATATCCAACAAACAATAAACATGTAAAAGATGACATTTTTATCAAACTAAACATAAAACTAACATAGTTGTCCATAATTCACATAAGAGGCACATCATGAATCATAAACAAAGTAAAATATGTAACCAAGTATGTAAATTATTCAACTTTATCATTGAAACAACTCATTTAATGCAATTAGACACAAAAGTCAAATGTAATGTCGAGTAACCTATCACCGTTTCCTTATAAGCTCTTCAATCTTCAATGGTATCGTCAACCACGTAGCTATCCGCCTCCGGGTCGTCTAATTTCTCACCTAAACACAAAATTGGGAGAATTAATTGAAGAATTCACCCTTAAATGGAGTCTAGGGTTTTGACATTCTGAAAGAATGGAGGAAAATGTTGTATTTCTTTCTTACAAAGATGAAGGATGAGAAAAGGAGAAGAATGGCGCGAAAATCGACATATTTGGTTGAGATTTGAGGGTGATATTGTGATTTGAAGGTTGAGGAAATATGAGTGTTTTAATGGAGACGGAGGATGAGTTGAATTCTGAAAAATGAGTGAGGGAGATGAAGTATGAGGGTTTTTGATGAGGGTTCGAGTGGAAAAAGGGTAGTATATGGTCCATTAACATGTCTAGGCCCAAAACAACTCGAAATGAGTCGGGAATAACTTAAAATACGTCTTAAGGCTACTATATACTCAAGACGGACAATAATATTATATTTATAAATATTACACTCAAAAATATTTTTTTACCCAAAAATAGGATTCAAATATAATTTGCTTTAATTAAATTATTAAATTAATTTTAAGTCTATAAATAAAAATTGCGGGTGTTACAATCTTCCCACCTTTTAAAAAGTTTCGTCCTCGAAACATGAAAGTAGAAAAAGAAAAGTTGTAAGAGCAAGTTCAGTCTTCAAAATTGAAAACCAATTCATTTCCAAGAATTAAAATCGAAATTCATCAAAAACATTTAGGAAGAATTTCAAAAGTACTAGTCTCCTTTCATGGAACGACAAAACTCTTGTTGTGAACACAAGAGCACTAGCATTCCAAATCGAAGACAAATTTAAAAATACAAAATCATACGTCGATATGCGTAGGACAAGTTATTAGACGTCTCTGATAACGAGTCCTGACGACAAATCAACGTTAAAGCCAAATAAAAACTTATAACAACTTAAACTTTCTTTTGGAAAACCAACTTGAAAGCTTAAAGATTCGTTCTTCAATCTCCAAAAGAAGTTAACTCTTTGAAAATGTAATATTAGAATTTGATAAGGAGTCAAAAAGAACCAAAAACTTGTTAAAAATCGTGCAAAATGAAGAACAAGTCGGGCAAAATAATTACTAGTCACGAAAAAGAAGTCTACACACAACATACAAAAAGAACTAAACTACACTTCTAAGGGTGGAGAGTCACGACAAGGTCAACAAAAGAGTAACGAACAAGGAGTTTCAAAGGCTACTAGCCTCAAACCTAAAGGAGAAACATGACAAAAGAGTAACAGGGAAATGAACGGTAAGGCTCATGGTGAATAGGAGGAAAAAACTACGAAACCTAGGGATACCCCGCACACCCAAATTCCAAGTAGCAAGGTCACCTTCTAGACATACAAGCTAGTCCATTGCGGAATGTAGTTCACCATGGTTCTGCTGCTGTACTCTGATCAACATACTCCCTTGAACATCACCCATACTACTCAAGATCAAAACTACACTCATCACTCACACCCAGCTATAGTCATCTACAAGTCCCTCAATCACAAAACCGACAAGAGACTACACCACCACTACTAAAGGTGCACTATCAAAATCTAACTCTCACTTCAGTAGGTCAAAAGCAATTCAGACTCTCTTACCTAATATCGGTAAATTCAAAGCTATCAGATACTCAAAACATACTCTACTGCTCTGCAACATGGCTAAAGAGGGGTCCAATCTACAAAGGAGTAAAGGATAACAACATGGCACTGAACGGTAAGAATTTCCAAGTCAAGTGAGACACGCTAGGCATGAGGCTCAAGGGGATGAACTTCAAGAGTAATGGGCTAGGAGTATATAGACACTTATTAGAGCCAGAAAGATACCTTAGGCAAGGAGAAGATCGGTAGATTTACGCATAAGGGCATAGTTCAACGAGAAAGCAAGGAAGATGACGGAAAAGAAATGATGCAAGGAAGGGTCAAGGTTTAACTTACACACTCCATAAAGCATAGGGATATCTACCACAAGGTTACAACTCCTAAGTTCCTTGGCGTACCCTTGAAATAAACACACGACACTCAGGTAAGGTAGCTTATGCTCCAGAAAGTCCTTTGTAATAAAAATGATTTATAGTTTTGTTTACCAAAAGTATGGGCCAAAACATTTTCAAATAATAGCACTTGATAAAATCTTTAGCACTTTAAAATAAAAGTTTTATCCATTTTATTTATATTTTAGTCAACATATTACAATTCCAAGTTAATCAAAATTCTATACATCGACGAAAAGATTTATTTTGTTGAAAATAGAAATTGCAATGAAAAGATGAAAATACATTATAATCATCAACTCCAAACTTAGAGTATCAATGACCTTCTCATTTAAAAAAGGATGCATTTTTTTTGAAAGGAAAGAGTTTGTTCGCTAAACTATTCCTTTAGAAGGTAAGGGATTACTCACAAGGTGGCCCTATGGATGGCTTTTCCGAAAATTTGGAGGGTAAGAATGACAAAGATGAGCCGGTGTCAAATACAATAAAACAAGGATAATCACATATTGAAAACATACCCGTAATGATATCGGGATGAGCGGAGGCTTCAGCACAGTTCATGACAAAGATAGTCCCTTTCACTTTGGCATTGGAAGTAGGAGCATTGATCTTCTCGGGGCATTCACTAATACGATGACCGGTCTTCTTGCAATAGTAACATGTCAAGGGTCTTCCATAGCATCTGACTCCGAGGTATAGAGCTTGCTTGAAATTGTAGCACTTCCTACCTTTGTCAAAGTTATTGCTGCTTAGGAGACGAGCTTGTCCACTAGTCACTTCAGCTCTTGGCACGAACTTCTTCTTATTAGCATAGCTTGGAGTATAGGAAAGCACAAAGGGTCTCTTGCCATAAGAATTGGGCCGGTAATCTTGAAAGGCAACACGAGGCTTGGCTTCATCTTCAATGGCCTTCAAAGAACTCTCGGCCCATATAGCATCATTATAGACCTCCACAAAGGAAACGGAGTTCCTTCTCACCATACTTTCCACCCTCGGGTTAAGCTTGTTCTTGTAGAAGTATACCCGGTCTTCTTCATCCTTCACAAATTTTGAGGCAAAGTGAGCAAGATCGTTGAATTTATCGGTGTACTCTTGGACGAACAACTTTCCATGCTTGAAATCCAGGAACACCTTGAGTATTTGTTTCTTGAGCTCCATAGGATAGAAGCGGGTTTCCACCATGGTCTTGAAGCGACTCCATTCAAGGTAAGGGCCTTGAGAAGCGGTAGGACCGGTTAAAGTCCACCATCTATCCGACCTCCTTCACAAGAAAGTGAGAGACAAGATTCACTTTGTCTTGGTCTTGAACTTCATAGAGGGAAAAATTCTTCTCCATAGCACGGAACCATTCTGAAAGCATCAAAGGGTCAACTTCACCTGCATATGTCCTAGCATTATTCCTTACGAGTTGACTTTCTATCCATGCAAAGCTTCCTTGTCGATTTCCTTGAGGAGCGGGAGAAGCGGGAATAGCATGATTCATTCCTTGTTGATTTTGAAGGATTTGAGAGAAGGCTTGTATAATAGTATTCTCCACGTTTTTTGTTCTCACCATCTTCTTACGGCACAAAATCAAACATGTTAGAACCTATCACATAGCACAAACAAATAGACTACCAACTTAGGTCCTTAGTTCTACCCCACTCTCCTTCATTATTTCAAGGTCAAGTAATTTTTGAAGGTTGGGGAGCGCGTGTGTGCGTCGAGAGCATCAATGCTCTGATACCAACTGTGAACCCCCGCTATAAACATAACATAAACAATTGAAATCGCAGCGGAAAATACGAGGTTCTTAAAACTTTTTAGCATAAAAGGTGTTTGAAATGAAGCGCGGGTTCCAAAAGTAAACAAGCGAAAATGAAAGTACGGACATGCAAATACAAATAGTGTTTGGGGAAAATATATCCCATGAATAAACAAAGTAAAGTGGATAAGTCTAGCAATATACAACTAGGTCCAAGGTACGATACTCGCTAGCCCACACGGCCTCCAACCAAAGCTAAGCATCCACGAACCTGTCATTCATGTAAACATGAACGCCACAGTCAGTGGGGAGTTACTCAAGATTCTCCCAGTCATATTACATTGATATGAAGGTAAATAAGAACTCAAGTAAATAAGGCAATTCAATTATGACATAACAACTTAATTAGCGAAGCATATGAGACCATATATGATAGTTATGCGAGACATAGATGAATTAACCATACATGAAGCATAAGCGATATACAAAGCTCGAAATCTCGAAGGTAAGATCATAACAATAACATATTCAATGCTCAAGTATGAACTTCAATTGGAAAATGGCACGTGCACTCATTCAAGACATAGAACAAGCTCTCACTGCTTTAGACACATACTTTCCCTCAGTAGAACGACTAGCTAGGTACGTCCTAGCCTACATCTGGCTAGACTCATGACATGCGGCAGTGCAGCCCGCACCCGAGACTCGATCACTAGACACGATGGTCGAGTACACCAATCGTCAGGTCAGCATGAAAGTGGCGGAAGTGACAAGAGATAAAGCACACTTGCTAGTATCAGCACAAGTCGCAAACCCGTACTTCCCAGTATCAGCACAAGTAGGGCAGAGGCAAGTTAAGCACGAATATAAGGCATCGTAACAATTTCATTCATTAGAAACACAAGTGATAGAGATGTAAACAAATGATAACATGTGAGTCACACAATGCGGAACATGAGATGAAACGTAAACATATCATGAACTTATTACTCATCAAATGTATACATGTAAGAAGAATAAGGAATCAGAGGCTCCCAGCCGGTCCAGGGAACCGCCTGCCGGCCAACCGGCCCAGCCACACAGGTTTTTTTACAAAACCTGAAATTTCACACAAGAAGACTCCCAACCGGCCGGTGGACCGGCAGCCGGCCCACCAGCTGGGACGCAGGCAATATGGTTTGAACTCAAACATTCTGAATCTCTCCTAGCCGGCCTGTGGACTGGCAGCCGGCCTACTGGCTGGGACACCAGCCAAAAGATTTTTCACATAAATCTACAGTGCCTCCCAGCCGGTCAGTTTCAACCGGCAGCCATCCAATCAGCCGGGACAACACCTACAGGCTAAAAAGTTGAAGGTTCTGGAGTGCTCCCAGCCGGCCTGTGGACCGACAGCTGGGACACCCCCAACACATTTTAACAAACACAACATACAAGAGGTCCCCAGCCGGTCAGTGGACCGACAACCGTCTCACCGGCTGGGACGGAAGACCTGATGACGGTTTTATGCATTACTTCCGTAAAACATTTTTTCAACTTAAATTCTAGCATGCTCATGAGACGGAAACACGTAGGAAACGTAAATTCAGCACGTAAGGCAAACCAACATCCATTATACTCCAATTTCTCAAGAAATCCACCACCAATTCATGAATTTATATCCAACAAACAATAAACATGTAAAAGATGGCATTTTTATCAAACTAAACATAAAACTAACATAGTTGTCCATAATTCACATAAGAGGCACATCATGGATCTTGAACAAAGTAAAATATGTAACCAAGTATGTAAATTAATCAACTTTATCATGTAAATAACTCATTTAATGCAATTAAGCACAAAAGTCAAGTGTAATGTCGAGTAACCTATTACCGTTACCTTATAAGCTCTTCAATCTTCAATGGAATCGTCAACCACGTAGCTATCCGCCTCCAGGTCGTCTAAGTTCTCACCTAAACACAAAATTGGGAGAATTAATTGAAGAATTCACCCTTAAATGAAGTCTAGGGTTTCGACATTCTCAAAGGAGGGAGGAAAATGTTATGTTTCTTACTTAAAAAGATGAAGGACGAGAGAAGGAGAAGAATGGCGAGAAAATCGACTTCTTTGGTTGAGATTTGAGGGAGATATGGTGATTTGAAGTTTGAGGAAATATGAGTGTTTTAATGGAGATGGAGGATGAGTTGAATTCTAAAAAATGAGTGAGGGGGATGAAGGATGAGGGTTTTTGGTGAGGGTTTGAGTGGAAATAGGGTTGTATATGGTCTATTAACATGTCTAGACCCAAATCAACTCGAAATGAGTCGGGAATAACTTAAAATTCATCTCGAGACTACTATATACTCAAGACGGACAATAATATTATATTTATAAATATTACACTCAAAATATATTTTTACCCAAAAATAGGATTTAAATATAATTTGCTTTAATTAAATTATTAAATTACTTTTAAGTTTATAAATAAAAATTGCGGGTGTTACATATTGGGGAGCAGATTGATGACAAGTCTTGAGATAGCTGACTTGGGAGCTCATAGGAATGCGTGAGGATGAATGGCTGAGTCTACCTAGTTGTCTAGCTCACTTACTTCAGACAATATTTATTTATTTTATATACTTTATTTAATTTCCACTGTGAGAGAATTGTAATTTATTACTTCAGTTTGAGTTGGTTACGTTTTAATAAGGTTTTTAAGTAAATTTTAAATTTAATGTACTTTGGATTTCTATACTTTGTTATACACTACCTTAGGAAACTGAGATGGTAACTCTCCTATTTACTTGGGAGGCCTAGCTAAAGGCTCCTAAATAAATGGGGGTGTTACATATGGTCTTAAGCAAGCATCTAGAAGTTGGAATCATCGCTTTGATCATGTTGTTAAACAAAATGGTTTTTCTCGAAGTGTTGAAGAACCATGTTTATACATGAAGTTTAGTGGGAGTAACGTTGTTTTCCTAGTTTTGTACTTCCTTCCATCCACTCCAAAGGTAACATGGACCCACTTTTTCTCTCACAAAAAGTGGGTCCATGTTACCTTTGGAGTGGATGGGAGGAAGTATGTGGATGACATACTACTCATTGAAAATGATCTACCAATGCTTACTTCTGTTAAGGAGTGGTTGGGAAATCATTTTAAAATGAAAGATTTGGGAGAAGCACAGCGAATTTTAGGTATCCGAATCTATAAAGATAGATCTAAAAGGATAATAGCCTTAAGTCAGGAAACTTATATTGATAAGAATATTGACCGGTTCAATATGAGAAATTCTAAGAAAAGATTTCTACCGATGGATAGTGGGATGACTCTGAGTAAGTCACAGTGTCCTCCTGAACCTAAGGATATTGAACGCATGAAATCGATCCCTTATACTTCAGCTGTTAGATCGATCATGTATGCCACGATGTGCACCCGTCCCGACGTTTCATATGCTTTGAGTATGACAAGTCGCTACCAACAAAATCCGTGTGAGAGTCATTGGATAACCGTTAAGAATATCCTTAAGTACTTGAGAAGGACTAAGGATTCATTCTTAGTGTTTGGAGAAAACTCTGAGTTACGTGTAAGTGGTTACACGGATGCTAGTTTCCAAACAGATAGGGATGATTTTAAATCGCAGGCTAGTTTTATCTTTTTGATAAATGGAGGAGCGGTATGCTGGAGAAGCTTTAAAGAGTCTTTTACCACTGATTTTACAACGGAAGCTGAGTAGATCGCAACATCTGAAGCTGCAAATGAAGCTGTTTGGATTCGGCAATTCGTGGAGGGACTAAAGGTAGTTCCGTCTGCCAAAGACATGTACCTAGAAAGTTTCATGTAATTAGAGATTTCATTGAAAGGAAAGAAATAACAGTTTTTAAGGTTGGGCCGGATGATAATGTCGCTAATCCTTTAACCAAGCCGTTGTCTCAAGCTAAGCATGAGAGTCATGTAGTTTTTATGGGATTGAGACGGATTCTAGAAGTGTTGTAAATTATGTGATATGTAATAATTAAGATATTGTAGTTATTATTTCATATATGATAATCACATTTATCGTTTGAGTTTTATTATGTAAACTCTTCTGTTCAGTTCTATCTGAATTTAGATACTTTGTTTTATCCAAATAGGTTGTAGTGCCAACGTTGAACACTATTAAGTGAACTGGATTAACATTGTATTTTGTCCCTAGTTACTTAATGAGGTGACGTCTCGGAGCAACTATATTGTAAGGCGATTGATGGCGTGTTCGACTGCCATATGGTCATAGTGATAACTGTTCGATTACATAGGCAGATTGTGGAGACATTCTGTTGGACAGTTACCATTCATAGAGTCCTCATGTTGCCTGATCGTGGCAAGGATTTCTATTTATTCCTTCGAGTCAATTCTTTAAACTTGCGACTATTTGTCGGAGTTGATACAGTTTTCCAGAGGCTTTGGTTTTTGTCCTAGGTTGCACCGTAAAAGGAGGCCAGTGGGCATCTACTGGGTCATTGTGATCTGTATCGAACAAAGAAAATAGGTCAACAGGATTGTCCACCCATTGCATATTTTACATCTCAAGGCCTCTCGAGGCGAGGTGACTGAAAATGCGTGGCCACGCTCGGATGAGATCTATAGTAAATTATCCGGTCATACATTCATTCTCCTAATCGAGAAAACCACTTTAAGATATGATCACGTGCAAGAACGACATGAAAGACATCTTACATTGAGTGGGAGATTTTTATGGACAGAGAATTGGTAGCGCACACTTCAGTCGGACAAGTGGGAGATTGTTGAAGTAGATGTCCTCCACAATAGTGCGTCTACATTATAAATCTCGTAAAAGGAATATAAGGGACTTATTGTTCAACTAATCCTTTCGGTCACACCTATAGGATGATGCCCAAATGGATAAATATATTATTTATATTAAGATATATTTAATCAGTCCCTTGAATAATGGGACTAAAGAATTAGTTATATGAGTTTGTTTATAAGACGAGTTTCGAACTCGGGCCATGAGAGTTTATTATTCAATTATTTGATAATTGACTAATAAAATTTTAATGTGATTAAAATTAAATTATATTTAGTAATTAATAGTTAATTTACTAA
>VHZZ01017648.1:10921-29008 GCA_009801015.1 Silene noctiflora
AACTTATTCCTAGTTTGTAGGACACGATTTGTTGACTCATCAAAGGAAGCATTGGATCATAATTCAACAATAAACTTCAAAAAAAAATCGATATTTAATATAAATGTAAAAGCTCTAAAATTATAAAACAAATATTTTATACTCCCTCTTATTCACTATTTTCTTCCCTATTTCCTTAAACGGATTATTCAGGTTTTCTTCCCCTTTCCTTTTTTGGTAACTTATACTCTTATTTTATCCATCCCTCTCTCCTATCACCAAATCCCACCCAACTCTTTTACTTCTATTTTATTCTTTTTTTAATGTTTATGGTCCACAATTTATTATTTAAATCCTAATTATTCATCCCTCTCTCTTATCTACAAACCCCACCAAACTCTTTTATTCATATTCTATTATTTTTCTTAAGTATTGTGCCCACATGAAATGGGAACAAAACAATGAATATGAGGGAGTATTTGATAAATTGTATTAAAAGTTATTTTAATTTAAGAATTTGGTGAAAATTAAGAAATAAGGTTGAATTTCACTTTTGGTGAAACTTAAGGGGCTTGATTGCTCCAAATAAAACTTATGGAGCCTAATTTCACAATTGAACAGGGTTAAGAGGCTTAATTACCACTTTCAATAAGTTCCGTTCAGCAAATATAAGTTAAGTTCAGAAAAGTTCAGCAAAAATAAGTTAAGTTAAGTTAAACAAAAATAAGTCCAAAAGAACAATACCTTACCCCCATACTTTGAAGTATCATGCAACTTAGCAAAATGACATGTTCGTATTGTTGATAGTTTGGATGAAGAAACTCGGGTGGTGCATTTTACAAGTTAAAGAAAGTTACATCTCAAAACGAATCAACATTGGGTGGAGTATCTCATTGATTTATAAAGTGAATCATTCTTTTCTATTTCTCCGATGTGAGAGACGTACTTGTAACATCTTCAATGAATTTTACGGAGTATTATTTTATGTATGATGTTTTAGTCTTTAAGTAGGACTTTGTAACATTAACTTTTGTTGTTTGGATTCTAGTATTAACTGATTATTACTTAGGTTATCATAAGAAATGGAGAGGATCCTTGCTCAGCTCATAGAGTCATAGGATAATGTAAACTATTTGTTTCTAATTGTAAAAGACAAAATCTCAACTTCATTTAACCTTATTAATTAATAATATAAGTCTCTGAACTATTATTATACCGCTTACATGATACAACGATTTTACGAGAGACTTTTCAATTTCGTTAAGTTCTTCTAATACACACGAGCCTATTTCGGACCTTTCAGAGTTGCACATCCGCAGCCCCCTATATAAACCCTGAGACCCTTGTATATGTCCCTGTTTCGTAACAGCTTCGACTTGGAAAAGCCGAAAGCAAAAGAAAAAAGGGCTAAGGAATAGAATTCTATAGAATTGAATTCCCAGGGAGTTGGGAATTGAATGATGAGGAGTGAAGAGCTAGGATTACCACCAGGATTTAGATTCCACCCAACAGATGAAGAATTAGTGGTTCATTATTTATGTAGGAAATGTGCATCTCTTCCAATTTCTATCCCTATTATTGCTGATATTCATCTCTACAACTTTGATCCTTGGCTACTTCCTGGTATTTTCTTTCTTTTTTTTTCTTTTTTTTACGTCTCTTTTTTCTTAGCTCGATTAGTCAACTTGGAGCTGCAATCGGAGACATATATATGTGATAGCCTGCAAACCATGTATGCCTATTTCTGGTCAATCACCAATTCACCATTTATATATTGTATGTACTCAGCCAAGTTTTAGCTACTTTACTCTACCGGTGGAATATACTTTTATATGCATGCTTTCAATAGTTATCGATATGTTGAACTGTATGTTAAAATAATCTTGTTATCGACAAGTTTAGAATTAAGTCACGGAAGTCATTTGGTATTGTCACTTTTGACTTTACCAGCTAAACTCAGTTGGTACCTTAAAGGAATATTTTTAAATTGATGCTTCTTTAGTATAGACCTATCAATTGAGTAAAATATTTTCATTTTGATAAGTAGGCATGGCATTGTATGGTGAGAAGGAGTGGTATTTCTTTTCACCAAGAGATAGGAAATACCCGAACGGTTCAAGACCAAACCGGGCAGCTGGAACCGGGTATTGGAAGGCAACCGGAGCAGACAAACCTATTGGTAAACCAAATGCAGTTGGAATTAAGAAGGCCTTGGTTTTCTATGCCGGGAAAGCTCCTAGAGGGATTAAGACTAATTGGATAATGCACGAATATCGCCTCGCTAATGTTGATCGTTCCGCTGGCAAAAATACCAACCTTAGGGTAAGTTAACTGTCATCTATCAGCTAGTCTTCTTTAAGATGGACTTATCCGTCTTAATGTTAAAACGGGTTAAATATCACACCACATGGATATACAGGACAAAGCTGTTATTAAGACTACAATGTAAATTCTAAAAAAAATGAGGGAGGTCTAACATAGTTGAAACTAGTTCATCTATAAACATGCTCACATCATCCCCTATATACTAAAAGATTAACACACTTGTGTTTTTTCCGCTCACTGCCCTCCAAACAGAATATTCCCTTCTAAATTCTAACACTAATTAATATATCTGTCAAATAATTGCGATCAATCTTTTTTTAGCAATAATAAATATTTTCACAGAAAATCGCAACTTTATATATACTATACATACAATATCGTTGTCAATCCATTTTTTTAGCAATAATCTCCTATATACTAAAAGATTAACACAACTCTAAATTTTCCGGCTAACTTATCCCGCTCAAGTGTATATTAACTCATGAAATTGSCGCTCAAGTATGTGTTGACGAATAAAATTGGACCTCACTATTATTAATTGGCTCCGCTGATATACTTTTTTATTCTCTAAATATACTCTACCAAATTTAATTGCCTAAGATATTAAGCCTACATATTTTTATTAATGGCAAGTGGATAGAATAGGATATTAAGATCCCATTTTTCATTTTTTCAATTTTCCCATTATCATGAAAGCAAGAAGTATAAATATGTAAATTGTTGAAATTTTTGTTAATAAGCTTAACTACTAACCACCCTTTTATTTTATGTACTTTCTGTGTAAATCTTTTTTTTTCTATTAAAATAAGGTATCTCAATAAATTTATTGTGAAATCACTTGAAAAGTGAGGAAAAATTGTACAAATATAAATAAAATAGGTACGTAAACAAAATTGGSTACTAATTAAAATGGTTACAATATAGTGAACAAAATAGTTGCCATTGTTATGAAAACATGTTCAAAATCATAACGTCTAATCGTCTAAAATAAATAAATTATAGTTAATTTATGCAAATAATTTTATTGAGAATGCCCCTTTATAAATCAAATTTAAAAAAATCGCGTGTAATCGTCTTAATACAAAACTTTATAAATAATAGATTTATTAAATGTAAAATGATTAATGACGACATTTTAATTACAATTCTCTATAACACATTTCTCTACCGTACTGTAGTACGGGATCTATATTAGTATATAACATTTTTTTTTTAAATCCGTGAAGTCTCAAAGATTTTGCAAATTATTCCTGTCATATAATCATGTTCTCATGAAGATAATATTGCATAGGAATATAGTCAATACAAAACGTCACTCTTCATAAGATAGCTAGTTATAAAGAATGTTGACGAAGTTCGAATCCAACTTGTAAACATTATTGATGCATTAGTTAAATATCGACCTCAACTAATCCTTTCGAGTGGTGCCAATATGATTTTACTTTAAATATAGGACCATCTATATATATATATATGGTGATATGTTACTACAAAACCCAACACTTTTAATATGGTCCATATTGTCCATGTGGATGTGGTGCTACACTAGTTTTAACTTTTAACTACCTAGGTTTTTATTGACAATCATTGTTCCAATTTTTACCAATCATCATCAAATTTCGGTCTAATGTTTAAGATAGATACATAAGAAACTGAAATGATACAAATCATTATTTTTCTATAAACAATTCACATGAATTCGACAAATTCCTTTAATCGTAAATATACGCGACAAATTTCATACAAGTTTTGGAGTACTAGGTTATCCAATTGTCCTGTTATGTAGGTAATCACATTAGTGGTGACAATATTAATTTGATTCTTATTTCTCCTTGTAGTTAATGCTTCTAATCAATTTGACAAATAACCTTTTTTTAAAAGTGTTTGAATGATGTTGCATGTATTGTTTGGTTTGTTTTGTTTCATGCTTTTACATTTGCATATTAAGGCTTAGCTACAATTAGAAGCAAAGCAATTTCATGTTCAAAAAGTTGGAAAATCATGTAGCACAAACTCACATAATGTCAAGAAAAAACAACTCCACTAACCCAGTAATTACTCATTAATACAATAAATTTTAATCATTCTGAATTGTCTGTCTCCAATTTTAACTTAATTTTTAGCCGATTGGCAAATGTTTTCATTCTCTATTTCAGCTTGACGATTGGGTGTTATGCCGTATATACAACAAAAAGGGGATCATAGAGAAGCCCGTGCCACAACATTGTGCGCTTGAGGATCATAAACCCGTGAGTTCGACACATGGCCTAAATGCTTGGGTAGGACTCACAACCCCGTTACTGTCATCGATGGCCACATTGCCACCACCAAAGAGCAACTTAATGAATCATAACATGTCAAACTTGATCCCACATTGCCACACAGACACTAGCGGGTCGAGTCCCGTGGTGTCGGCCGAATACATGTATGACAAAGAAGTCCAAAGTAAGGCCAAAGGGAACGAGCTTGACAGAACCCTCGGGATTCCCTTCAGTTACATCATGGATCCCTTCCCATATGACCCCTTTGCAACTCCAGCCCAGTTTCAACAAGACCAGATGTCTACTCTTCAAGACATATTTATGCTGCACTAGTACTGTACAATATATCTGGATATAATTGTGTTGCATGTACTAATTACTATAGCCAATGACGTCTTAATTAGTGATTAAGATCGAGGTATCCTAATCCCTTGTGAAATTTTATTCCCTTTTATCTGAATTATTTGTTTTCAATTATTTTTTTTTTGTTTATAACACGAGACTCAATAAATGATCGAGTGAGGTGGCTACAAGTGATTGACGCCTTCCAAAATAACGTGATTATGATCACATTTTTCAAAATTGCATTATATATTCGTCAATAGAATCTCAATCTATATTTTAGCTTGTTAGCTAAGCTGGTAAAGTAATTTGGGCAAAGGAAAAAGGTAGGTTTAATATCCGTCTTCGTCAAAACTACCCAAATGAGTTCCTACAAACGACTAAATGAAGAGCGTGCACTCGAGAAAGGATGTAGTCCATTCGACTAATTTCTTCCGGAGAAGCCTATATACATGATTGTCATTCACTCACCATCAACGTTTTATCCAATTTTCGGGCACGCAATTTCCATCATGTTTCCAAAGTGGTCCAGTTGCGGTAATCAAATGCCAATGAACATTTCTCAGCTTTTCAGCCAATAAATCCCAAGTACATTCATGCAATGAAAGCGAAATCGCTTGACAACAATGTCTTAGCCTCTTCGGGATGTGAATGCCAATTACACGATTGAATGGTCGCTCCCAAATTTGTCGTCTAATTCGTAGGATACCCCGAAACAAATCAATAATATGGATACATAGTATGCATTTAATAGAGAATCCGATACTTGAATCTAGCGAAACACCTTGATAAGAATAAGTAAAACGCATATGTACCGGGATAGGTAACCCAAGTTGCTTCTCAAGGCAACTCTTCTCATGATTCTAATGTGGGACAACTTCCACATATATCACACGCAACGAAAAGGGATCTTTCATTGTAATTCAAGAAGGAAAGTGAAATTCCTGACAGCAATGGCTTCAGAATTCGGCAATAAATTCAAGCATCAATGATGTTATAACAAGTTTATTAGTTCCGTTTGATTAATGTATTTACCGCTATTCAATAATAATCATGTCGACATTACGCTATATCTAAATCGCTAATGATATACACTATGATTAAGAATATGTTTACTAATGAGTTATGACTTGTAAGGCCTTCTGTGATCTGTACTGTACTTACAGACCGGATGTTTTATTATGAGTGGGAGTATACGACAGCTTCACTACACGACTGTCTTGCCTTTGGGAATTTTATCGCAATGTGCAGGGGCCCATCCGATCCTTTCTTTCTCGTTGTCATAGACTACCACCTTATCTTGCATTGAGATATCTGAAAAAACATGGACCCATAATCAGTCATGCGATAAGCACATTTATTTATATAGCCTCCCAAGACCCTTAGGCGCTGCTTTAGGTGCACAATGGGTAAACCACCCTTTTACTAAGGTGACGGGATCTTACTAGGGTTGAACCCGAGACCCATAAGTTTGTTTTTCTTAATCATAAATGAGAAAATATGAAGTTCATTTTTCTTACCTCCAATGATGTTATAATTCTGGAGACCAACTTCAGTACCGTTCAGAATTCCCAAACAGACGCTGCCCTTTACCTGTGAGCAGCAGAAAAGAAACGGATCAATCCATTTTCGAAGAATGTATGTAATTATGAGTGTGACTGTGTGAGAGGTGAAATATATTGTGAAGTTGCTTACGGAGATGATTAGGTAATTTTCAGGAGGGATTTCAAAATGAGGTGAAGATCTGCCTCCATTTTCGAAGCTTAGTGCCAAAGGCTTGAAGTACTTTCGTACATCCCGAATGCTTTTGAATGGTTTTTTGCCTTTCCAGCATACAGGGAGAGTATCATCATCAATTGCATCTTTTAGTGATGTTCTATGTAAATCTCTTGTTATCTGAAAAACGGGAAAAAAAATCAAAGTTTTGAACGGTCACATTTGCACAAATTCATTTGAGATTGGTATAAAGTACAGGAAAACATCAGACCAATTTATCATTTCCGAAATGCTTACCAGAGAGATGAGGGTATGGTAGGCCTGAGAGGCAAAGTAGGTGTATGAACTTCCACTATCAAAGACCACGAAAAGATTTTCAACTTCCGTTGTTTTCCGGCCATATATGAGCTCTGAAAATCCAGGAGAATAGTGTTTCCTGAGAGAAAAAAAATGTACGAGTACTTGTCAGACTCGATAAAAAACCATCAGTAAGGTCCCCAAATGATCAGCAAACCGAATCAAAACTCAAACCAAATGTGATACAGTAAGTTTTGTTCTTACGAGTGCTGGCGTGACATAGGTGTCCAATCAAGATGAGAAGAATCGTATATTTTGTCGCCAAAGAACATGTAGCCTCCACCCTGAGCACTGAAACAGTGACCAACAACCTTTCGTGTCACACCCTGCTCACTGAGTTGTGAAACAATGCTGATTTTTCCTTTACCAAGGCCAAGTACTCCATCCAAGGGATGATGAGAAGGTCCGGGAATTTGATCATATCCACATCTGCAGATTGTATAAGAGTATGAAACAAAAAAACCAGGTGCGAACATAAATGGTATTAAATTTTAAACTATATGACACAAGCTTAAGACCGTCTTGCCTAAGTTTTTACTGAAATGAAAGACAAAAGGTTTTAAAAGAAGGAATGAAAGCAACTAACCCAATTGCCACACGAGGACTACTTCTGTGTCCGTCAGTGAGGTTAAAGGAAACGGCATCCTTGAGGAGAACACCAAGAGAAGAACCGCCATCTGCATACTCAACCTCATAATCACATTGCTCAGGGCTTTCCAACTTGTAATATTCAGGTTGAACAGCAGCACAAAGGGGATCTCTGGAAGGTATTAGCTCATTGCTTGGTTTATACAGGGGATGAGGAGCCTGCACATTATATTTCCAAGCAGGGAACGGAAAATTACGTGCGGTGTCATCACACAGCGACATTAAGCTCCATGTTTTTCAATTAAATTAGATGATAACTTTGAGTAGCTCAACTCATGCATTACTTGTTTATGAGGTAATAACACAAACAATAATAGGTGTATCGTAGCTTTCTGTTTGCATCATTTAGTTTAATTCAGATTTAAGCGGAGTAGGTTTATAATGGCCTTCCTGACGAGTTTTAACATTACTGCATTACTAGGTGAATTGACTAAAGACCTCTGCTTAAGCTCGATCAACCCCTTACAGCCTTACCGGTAACAGTCACAGTATATCACAAAAAGCGATTAAGTTAATCAGGAGGAGGAGAAAATTGCGACTTACTCTAGTGCAGTGAACACAAGGTGCATCACATTGGAGCCAAGAGAGATCACTGCCGGTGTCAGGATCAAGAAAGTAAGGTCTTGGAGGCTCGCCTATATGCATCAGTACATAGTAGAATCTGCAATGCAAGTACTAATATTTTTTAGAGACTACATTCTTCCACTGAGAAACAACATTAATAACAAAATGAAAACTGCATCAAAATTGCATCAATTGCATTCTGGTACACAGTTAAGAAGAGTAAATAATTGACTGCAAAAGTTATTCTGACATTGGTCAGCAATAACAAGAGAGTAATAAAACATCCAACTACAACCAGCCAAAACGACGCAAACCCGAAATGCTAACATTTCCACCATCAAGAATAGCAGCAAAGAAGCATAACAAGCAATGAAACTTACAATTATCAAGAGAAAATAAACAGTACGAGAAAGAACAAGAATTACCCTCTAGGGTAAACGTTGCCGTATACAGGAAGAACAATAGAAGAAGCCACTTTACTAGACAACAATGACGAAAATGCTGTCGAAAACATAGGACGACCCCTGTAATAATAATGAGGACCTCTTCTTCCATCATCCCTGTAAGAACACTTCGTTATCGACACCGTCCCGAAAAAAAGTAACAGCAAACACCACAGTATATGATGCTGTTTAACTAATTTCATCATTAATATCTATCTCTCTCAATCTCAACCAAGTCTTTTGTAGAAAAGGTCAACTTTTTGTCCTTTTTTTGACAAGGGATTGTTTGATGTTTTGTTTCACAGTTGGGTATTTTTGGTTCGTTGAAATGGTCGTTATTTTAATTTTATATGACAGGTCTTAGGGTAGCTGGGACCGGATATTGTAACACCCCTGAATTTCTATCGTCTTACCCAAGTTTTTGCGTATTGCAAACTTTATTAAGACGGTTTACTACATCGCGCCTCTTAAATTCTACTGTCTAACCAAGGTCGAAAAAGAATCATATGATGAACAAAGTTTGGTAATTTCAACGGGTTTTCTTTGCTTGCTTGATGAAAATAGGTATTGTGATTGCCTCAGCTAGGATTTTTGTATGTTCTTTACTTGCTCAATAAATAATACATAAACCAATATTGACTTTATACCCAACTGAAACCCTGACTCAACCAACGTAATAAAGAAAAGAATTCCTATTACTCGTATAATCAAACGTAAACAAATGATTGGACGGAAGGAATCATATTTTGGGGCTGAAAATAGAGTACGGATTACAATATTATACATTTATACTGTATAAAATAAACAGAAGGGTGACAATTGACAGTGAGATAACAAAAGATCTGAAAAATGAAACTTCTTGAAAGTTTCCTGAAATGAAAGGTACATTTTGGATCTAATTTATAAAGACAAAAGATAAAATGGGCTTTACCTCGCAACCCTGAACCCTTTCTTTTCTTCTTTCTCGGAACCCAATCGCTAAAAGTCGTCGACCTTTTATCTGGGCTTAATTTTTCCCCAATCAACCCAGAAGCAACATAACAAATTTATCCCGCCGGAAGATTTATCATTTACTCCGTCTCCACTGCTTTCAAGTCTTCCCATTACTCCGGGAGTAAGTTGATCGGATGTACTCAACTTTACCTCAATGTTATCACCAGAAAAGTCTCAATGAGCCATAATGAAAATTGTGCTTTACTTGCAACGAATAAGTAAAGACAATATTGAGTCATTTTGACTTATTCGCTAAACTGTCGAGATACATAATATATCATGACCGGTATTCGTAAAATGGAAAAATTGTAATTGCTGAGATCTTACAAATTTGAATTTGGAAAAATTCACTGAAGTCAAAAATAAAAACATTAAGGTAGCTCTGTAACTTTATGTACGTACATATAGATACATTTATACATTCAATACTGTAGCAATAATTTATATACTCGAATCAGATTTTACTAAGTTAGCAATAATAATACTCTATCCAAAAATGTTGATAAAATTCAGCAACCTTCACAAATTGAGCCGAGAAAAGAGTGAAGGAACGAGATCGACCACAGACCAAGCAAGGCCGGCATACTGGACAAATCTGATGCCTGTATCAACATCAAAGCAATCATCATGGGCCGAGAAGAAGAATCTCTGAAGAAACCCCGATGGCTGCTTTGTTGAGTCAGACTTTTTATTGGTTGTGGAACTATTCAATCCCGGAACGTAGTTGGTCGATCTTATTGGAACACCCATCGTGCTCAATGCAACGGGCAATGTCCACTTTGCTACGACCTTGCTGCAAAATTTGACTAGGAGAATGGTCGGGATACCCACAAGCATCCTCCCAATAAAGGCGGTAGTTGTGAGTTCAGGGGTAAAGATGCGTGGCATGTCCTCGTGATGGAACTGATTATACGTCTGTTGAACGCCTGCAATCTAGTCAAAAATAAAATAGGTGAACTTTTGAATCTTTTTTAGGGAACCAATGTTGTAAAATGAGATGATTTAAGGGAGTAACAATAATAAGTTTAACAGGTCAAAGAGTCCGGTACGAGGCGGTGCCATGAACCCAAATACTTGCAGGACTTCTCGTTTTATCATAAGGGTTAATGGGTTGACGTAAGTCTCAATGTAAGATTGTCTCATGTAAAATATTGTGTTAAAAGCTACAGAAGGTGATAAGATACTTACAATTCCAAAAGAAACACCATTAAAAGCTGTATGGTAATCATAGCTTGGTGTTGGAAACTCGGGAGTTGGATAAGCAAAAAGCAACAAAAAGCTAAGAGCAGCCCAGAATGTCGTAACTGTGAAAGAAAGCATAATATCGACCAGTCATTCAAGTGTTTGGCATTGTGGAATGTCAACGGCAACGACAATAAAAGCCTTGGTCCAAAACTCCCAGCAAGATTGCATACGATGTACCAACGATGAAAAGAAAAGGAAAGCACAAAAGAACAATATAGTCAATACATATAACTAAGTAAAAGATTATTTGATTTTGGAACCTCAAATATGAGTATTTAATCCAACCCGAAAAAAGAAAAATATGAATATTTGATTTCAATAACAGGGATTGTAGAAAGAGAAGCCGTCAGAGACCCTTGCATACTTTACCAGGGAATTGATTATCAAACTACGACAAACTTAATTTGCACATAATCAAGAGATGAGAAATTAAACTTATTACTGCTAACAAAACGCCACCAAGTAGGATGACCTAAAAGTAATTAGTACATTTTATGTCTCTACGAAATTTATTTGAGACCATGCGACATTGGCACGTCTACATGATCCGCAAGCATCAAATAGAAAATTTGGCGAACTTCTTTATAATGGCTTCTCAACATCAAACCACTTGACTTAGCATCGGAGTTCACATTTTATTTTCATCTGAGTGCTAAACTAAGGCTTTGTTTTTATACAGAAAAAGAAGGTAAAAGGAGACGATGGGTATGATTGCATGAAGTTAAATCTCGGTTTGAGACTTGATACTGGAATCAAACAACACTGCCTGATCTCAGTTGCCGCGGTATAAATATGGCCTACCACCTCGAAAGCGCGGTAGCGATAACCTTCAAACCATTCGGTTGTGAAGCGCTATCACAACTAATATTTAATACCATGGATGGAGGAGAGGGAAAGAAGGGAATGTTCCTTGTTTTTCTTCTGAACCTTTTTTTATGTTGGAGACTTTGATTGAGCTGTTGGAGGAAAAATGGATCCCTACATTTCCCTTTCCTCCGTTCCCATGTAGCTCAATTTAATAAGTAACCAAGGGAAATGCTCCTTTCCTTTTCCCCTCCCACTATCTCATCTATATAAAGGGTAAAACAAGCAAGTTAAAGAAACATCAAATAGAAGCATTCTCACCATTTTGGTCAGAAGTAACAAAACTGTCCACATACTCGTGTACTTGAAGCCAGAATGCAAGGATTGCCAATCCCAAGAAAAAACCAGCAATAATATCAATTAAACTGTGCATGCCAAGATAGATTCTTCCTACGGAGAATAGACAATGTCAGCTTTGAGCTATGATGTCAAGAAAGTAATGCCTGTATCATAACTGGATACATATTCAGACACAGTGACATACCGAGGGCTATAAGGCCAACAGCCAAGCCAACGATGGCGAAGCCAACCAGTGCTTCAGAGCCATCAGTACTGATGTTATACGATAAAACATAGCACAGTAGGTATCTGCAGAGTACAAGAAACAAAGAAAAATTTAGTACCCAGCCACACCAAAAAAAAGAAAAAAAGGAAAAAAAAAAAAAAATGAAACAACTTACAATCAATAACTAGAGCTGGCAAGTCTGACCCGACCCGAACCGACAAGACCCGAAAATATTGTGACCCAAAACCGACCCGACCCGATGATGACCCGTAACCCGACACGACCCGATTATCAGCGACCCGAACCCGACCCAGACCCGTCCCGTACTGACCCGATTAAATTGATGATCCGACAATTATTAAGCTTAATTTTGATCAAAATGAAAGTGATTTTCTGTTTAGATTGACACGTTTGACCTAATAATGAAGTAATTAAACCAAATAATAGGTTAAAAACTAAATTTAATGGTCAAAAATTGTAGTAATTCAATTAGTAACCCGGCCCAAACCCGACCCGATACATCGTTTGACCCGAAATGACCCAACCCGCCCCGACCCGACCCAGACCCGATTGCCACCTCTATCAATAAGAAAACACAAAAATGGTAAATGAGCACTCAATCAAACTACTAATGCTACACCATTACGTATGTGCCTCAAACGAAAGTGACATTACCTAGTATTCGCATCAGTCTGTGCTATGATAGATGCTACACTAAAACTTGTTGCTTGCCTTGACCACAGAATTCAGGTGCATTTAAAATTTGACATAGTGGAAGAGAAGTTATGGAATGTCTTATTCTTATATGAATATTCACATAATGTGTTTTGATTAATGGTTATTCTCAAGAAATTTGAAGGCAATCCATCACCAAATTCAACTCTAGTAGCGGACCCTAGATTTTAACGGAGGGGAGTGAATAACAAACTCACTGAAAAAATACCTCAAATTTCATTAATAATTTTTTTGTTGTTGCTAAATTAGCGTCCTACAAAATCAAAAAAAGAAAAAAAAAAAAAAAAAGAACTCCATTAGGCTCACCTGGAGTATAATTCAATTTTTGGATCATACTATCAAAATTTGAATAATAAACCTCCCATAAAGACCAGCCAGTAAAGAAGAAAAAGATGGTATATAAAACAACAGCAAGTCTCCCCCAAAGATCTGAAACTTACCATCCTATGGTTATTACAAGTTCCAACTTCCAACAAATGAGGGTAAACTAAGAAATATAGGCCCACACTGTACCACCACGAAAAGTCTGCTGACTTAATAAAAGTGGCATGGTGTAGTCATCCATATATTCTTCCTGACCCTTCCAGTCTAAGGCACCTCAAGAAATGTCATGTGGCAATTGGAGGAATGTTGCAGAGAGGGTTTTGAAAGTTATTACAAATGCATTTAGAGGTGGTATAGACCGAATTTATTGCGTAACAAGCCAGTGACTGAGATAAAGCTCAGCAACCAATTTTCAGACAAGTCTCCAATATGAAGGGTGTCCAAAAAGAGAAAACCTTCCAAAAATATCTGATAATCGCTGAGTTTCCTTTTTGGTCAAACCACTCAGCCTTGCACTGAGTTTCTCTCTACCACAGCCACCACATCCATTTGCTACTCCATAGCCCTCACCTTCCTTTTGATACACCACAACTGGCACCCTTCTCTAGGTCAACCAAATTAATTTAGCCATCTTTGGCTCTCCATCTAGACAGATCACATCCGAAAATTTAATTTAGCCGTCTTCATATATCCACACAACCAATTTAATTTTCCTGTAAAAGTGAAGGGGTGCAAGTGTACCTCTATGCACCTCCAAATCCATCCGAAATCTCAACCATGGTATTAAATATAAGTTTCATTATTGATCTCATAATCAGTAGTCCTACTCATAATACCATCATTGGCATGGTACCATATAAGACTGATTCCGCTTCCAAACGCAGTTTCTTTGACCTTCAGCATCTCAACAAAGCACTAACGAACCGTGATGTATTGTAGCCGACAAACGGCACAGATTTATATCATGAATATCTCACAAATTTAATAATACACAACTAAGAGTACTTGTGCAACTGGAACAATGGGGTAGGGATCCCACATTTTCTTATCAAGAGAAAGATTCACAAGACAGATCAAGCGCTCATCATATTCAGATGCAATACAGGGGCTAAAACGAACATATGTTGTAGCATTCTGCTGTTAAACACATCAGGCCTGACTTTGAAGCTCCCTCAAGTTATACTAACTCATTTTCCATGATATCTGTATGCTTAGAAAGCTTGATATACTGGCTACAAGTAAGCTTTGGAATAATCAAGTCCATAGCAGCTCTGTAGCTCTGACTATAGCCAATGCAATAAGATTGCACAGTTGAATGCTCTAAAGGTTAGAACTGAACCTGTAAGCAAAGAACCTCACATATCTCACAAATTAGAAGTCCAATTCTTGTGATTTGTGCTGTGGATGAAAGCTAACTCGAATAGCTTTCTTTTGGTTTATCATGGGCACAATGACTCAACCAGCCAAAGTTACTACTAATGCACAGGAAAACGCTGAACAGTTCAGAAATGACCTGATATGAAATTTAAGACCTTTATCTTGAATATGATATATCATAGGCTTGAATACTCAAAGGGAATAGGGAGTTACGTCCTTTGCAAGTCAGGTCTGAACGCAAAACTTCGCTGTCCAGATCTCTCTGCCAATGAGTGCTTAATAGGGATTGTTTTGGGCTTTCACTTGAAATTGTCCCACATCCAAAGTGGTGACCTGATCCTAAGTAATGAGGATGTACAGAAAAGGAAGGGCATCGGAATTATCCTAAAGTAAGGCATAAATGAAATTCAACAACTCGCCCGATCCTAACTTTGAGAGACCTTTATTGGATTTTATTAAAGTTTTAATCCCTCTAAATTTCTCTCTTTCACTCCCAATTTGTGCCTTAATTTAACCAGGTAAACCAAGTGAAAATAGCGACCCTTAATTTAACCAAGTAAACCAAGGGACAAGGCATTAGGCCAGATACAGCAACACCAGAATAAGAGTGGCCACAAAATATGCAATACTGAACCGTACCTAAAACAAGTAGAATTGACAAATTTCGACTATTAAGAAGTGATGTGAATAGAAAGGAAGAAAGGGGAATTACCCAGCTAAGCAAACTGTGTTGAGAGTGTGAGACGAAGGCAAACCATATTCCTGTGCATTTTCTTCCTCGTCTTTGGTGGCAGTCAATCTCCTCACAGGTGGGCAACTGGGCCTTGGAGCCGATACCACATCCTACATACAGAATTCATCACTCACAACCCCTCAGTTTTCCATTACAAATTTTAAAACCCAACAAATTCATTCATCCTAAAATCACAAGAGATTACTACCTTAATACAATTCCCAATGTAGTCACAAAATGCCATTAATAGTGTCATTTGTCTCGCTAATCGGCCGTGTCCGCTCTGTAAACATTGCAAACCCAATAATAAATCAACAACATAGAATATGAATTTGATAACAACATAGAATACTCCCTCCGTCCCAATCATTTGTTCTTTTGATTAAAATACCTCTTGTAATGAATATAAAAGGTATACAAATGACTGAAACGGAAAGAGTATTAATTAAAATCAAAACAAGAGAAGTTAAAAGAAAGTACCCAAAACAGAAGAGGAAGGAAAGCAGTATAAAATGGCACAGAAACAACACATGAGATTGCAGAAAATAGGGCATCCAACAATTTGTGCTCACATTTCTGTCATCAACAAAATTTCCAATTAATTGATTAATTACACCTCCACAACAAACTACATAAATACTTGTGCAAGGCGGTTTTACACAAATTTCCTAAAATGGGATCTTTTAGTAACCAATTTTAACCACTACTAGGATTGCATTTGGGTCCGTTCTACAACTATATTAATATAAAACCGTCTTGCACAAAACTAAATAAAGAAAGAAAGAGAAAAATAGAAACCTGGATCTGAAGAATGAAAGGAATGCCAGAAATAACATGAGATGTAACCCAAGGTTGAATGAAAGATCGAAACTTTTTTGTTAAATCAAGGAGAGAAGAAATTATAATCCATGTTACAATTCCACCTAAAGTTGCAGCCTGCCATGCTGCTATTTTCTCCATTTTCCAATAATATTAGAGAAATGGAGAAATCTGCTGTAAATAAATAGAAATATAAAGTAGACAAGTTCAGACTTTAACAAAAGAGACGAGGAATAGTCAAATACGAGTGGTAATCCTATACTGTTAATTATGTTTGGTAGCGGTTATTGGTGCGATCATTGTATGGTCTGACGGGTAAAGTCAATAATGTCATTTAATGGAGGAGTTGTGATTACAATTGGTTTGGGATTTGGTGTTGGGTATTTCTTGTTTAGAGACTTTGATTGTTGAGGATAGGATTCATTTAGTTTGTTAGGACTTAGGAGTAGGGGAGATAACAAGGTCGGGGCCGAGTCGAGGTAAGGAGAGCATGGGTTTGGTCTTCCTTAGCTTGTATTTATGAAATAAAATTCGATTTGGAGATAAGCTCGAAAAAATTGAGTTCATTACTCTGCTTGCGAGCTTTAACTCAACCTCTCTCCCGACTTTGAGATTATATATAATTGTTAAGTTACCAATTTTTTTTCAATAACCGTATTCGAAGATTATATATACAAATATTGGACAAATCAATTAGAATATTTAATATGGTTATACAAAGATATAATCGTGATAAATATCCCCCTTATATAAAAGTGACTAAGGGGGAGTTTGTGTGCAAAATTGAGAATGAATAGTTACCTCAAATGAACAGTCCAAATTTTTTTTTGTCTTTTTGCTTGTTACCTCCTCATCCTTGATTTGTGCCTTAAAATCTCTGCCCTCCGTTCATCCCACTACTCAAACCCTCTCCTTCCACTACTCTCAATCCCTTCGTCCATTCCTCTCATCTCTGCCGTACTCTACTCATTTCCTCACCACTCATTAA
This sequence comes from Silene noctiflora, assembly GCA_009801015.1. Taxonomy (NCBI): domain Eukaryota; kingdom Viridiplantae; phylum Streptophyta; class Magnoliopsida; order Caryophyllales; family Caryophyllaceae; genus Silene; species Silene noctiflora. Next base: position 28,140 of record VHZZ01017648.1, read on the forward strand.
TTTACTTTTTCCTCAACCACACAAACTTCCACCTTTTCCCTTCACATTCACTCTCACAAACACTGAATTGGTCACCGCTACAACCTCAACCATGGAAGCAGAGACATTGGAATCAAAGTCGGAAGACAAGGCATCAGCGACGACGGTTTCAATATTGAAGAATTAGGTTTCTCACCGCTACACAAAACTCTCTTGCTTTTATTTTGTGAGTATTTCTTGATTTTATTTTGGGTTTAGACTCTTGATCTCAAGTTTAACGTTATTTTCAGGTTTTAATTTAATTTCCTTCGTTTTGGTGTAATCAAACCCTAATTACAAGCTTCTTTTAGAAGTTAGGGATCTTACTGTTGTATTTGTTAATCTCACTGTCTACGAAGGCGAGGTTTGCGCTTTATTTTCGATTTGATTGATTTTTTGTTGAAGTTTTTGATACTTTGTTAAATGTAATTTTATGTGATTAGAATAATATTGGATGCGATATGTGGTTATTGTATGAATAAAAACGTATTATCTCATGTTGGACGTAATTCGTCGAATTCGATAGTATTTTAGCTTTAGTAAAGTATCTGTGTTATTTAAGTTGAATTCGTGGAATTTGACAGTATTATAGCTTCAGGTAAGGATAGTTGAGATTCTTTAAACTGATTTGATGTGAATTGGCACGGCTGTCGCAACCCTATCAAAGATAAACCCGAAAGGTCTCTAACTAATGCAGCTAGGGAAGTCGGGGTCGAATCTACAGGGAGGCTATTGTATCTACTTGCTAAATTAAGTCTGTCAGATGTCACTGAATTGGGGGTTTTGATGATTTTGTATTARCTAAACTAAAAGAGACTAAGGGAAGAGAGTATAAGGCGAATAAAAAGGAA
>VHZZ01017652.1:10413-21430 GCA_009801015.1 Silene noctiflora
TCTCGCCTTGCAGGAATTGGCGCGGAAATCGAGGAAATAGGAACCAAAGGGCCTGTTTCGGAACGTGGAAGGAAAGAAGTGGAAAATGCTGATCAGGGGTCCCCAGCCGGTGTCCAACCGGCAGCCGGCCTGCCGGCTGGGGGACCCTACACTTAGAGAAAGAAGAAAAAGTCAAAGAGGATTCCCAGCCGGTAGGCTGCCGGCAGCCGGCTAGCCGGCTGGGAGTGCAGGTGAATGAAGTCTCGGCCAAAATTGTGAAAAAGAGTCAGAAGGTTCCCAGTCGGGTAGGCCACCGGCGGCCGGTCTGCCGGCTGGGAGTGCAGGTTGTTGAAGATTTGGCCAGAAATTGTGCAAAAGAGGCAGAAAGTGTCTCAGCCGGGTATGTTGCCGGCGGCCGGTCTGCCGGCTGGGAGTGCAAGAAGAGTGAAGACTTGAAGAAATTATGCAAATTGAGGCAGAAAGTGTCCCAGCCTTCATGACCACCGGTGGCCGGTCTGCCAGCCGGGGACACCTGATGGTTAATCAAGTCAACAAAGATTTCAGCTTGGTCAAGATCTCCCAGCCAGTCAGGCCACCGGCGGCCGGCCGACCGGCTGTGTCCACCTGATAACTTCAAAATTGGCAGAATTGAATAAGAAGGCTCCCAGCCGGCAAGGCCACCGGCGGCCGGTTGACCGGCTGGGACGCACTGAAGACTTTTCGAGGCCCATTATGTTTCTTTGACCCAATTTCTCAAGAACATATAAATACCCCCCTTAATTGTATTTTTACACACAACCCTAGATCTGATAATTAGTCTACATTTATGCAAGTTCTCTCTAATTAATCCTTAATCATTCCTTAATACTAGCGTTAATTACTTAGTGATTTAAGCATTCAATAGTTTACATTTTGAATGTTGGGTTGTAATAGAAGATGTTGAAAGATTTATTCCATTAATAATCAAAGATTCAAGCTTTTCTTTTGTGTTGGTATAATCTTCTCCTTCTTCTAGTTTTTTCTACATTAGTTTACATTTGCCTTTCATTTCTTAGCATTTCATTTTATTGTTTTACTTGTTTCTCTAGATTAAATCATGTTTACTATTTCATTCATGTCTCTTATTCTATTTGCTTGTCTCTCCTTAGCCATGTGTGAGTAGACTCCCTCTAGGGTTTAGGAGGAACCTAGATAGGGGTTAGCTTTGCTTATGGGTGTTTGAAATAAGGGTCTAGTGGTGAATTTCTCTAGCCTTCATAAGCATGCTCACAAGGTGTTTGATGAATTGTATGTATTAAAGTCCATATCTTTCTTCTACTCTTGTTTGGTTTTCCTATGAACGAAAGTTGTAGGGGTGCTAGTTTGCTTGCTCTTGATTTGATTGAATGCATGGTGATGACTTTGCGTCATTCTTAAGGAATAGCTAAGATATTAGTCTCGTTCCTAGGCTAGATTGTAACCCTTGACCTCCGACACCCTTACCTAGTTATCCTATCTAGGGGAACCCGACTACCCTAGCTTTAATTAATTGCTTGATTTCTATCATTTCTTGTCTTGCTTTAGTTTAATCTAGTTATTAGCTTACTATTCCCCTTTCTCTTTGTTGACTAGACTATTGATTTGAACAAACCGAGTATACGCCACACCATCCTAGTGGATTCGATACCCTACTTCCTGACTACTTAGTTAGGTTGTTCAGTTATTTGTTTGATTGGGAGTTGACGATAAATCCCTATATCAGTGTTACAAAGTGGTATTAGAGTGACGATTTTGGAACTTGTAACCAATGAACCTAATGAACATAGAGAGTTAATAAAATGAATCTAGTGTATATAGGTTGGGAGTCCCCTTTGAAATTGATTTTGGGTGGGAAGGCGCCCTCATTCCGAAATCCTGGCCCCAATATGCTTAAACTAGCCACTACGAATGGGGATGTGGAGTCGGGGATTGCATGAACATGTATGTTATGTGCAAGATCTGTGTACAAAAGTGATGTCATATGAAAATTGGTGATACATATGGTACATGATTGCCCTTATTATTGTATGCGTAAATCGGTGGATAGAACAAGTAGGGTGTATGAGATGTATGTGTGTGATTATGCGGTAGTACGTCTGTCGGGTAATCGGTTTACCTGTTGTAGTATGNAATCGGTGGATAGAACAAGTAGGGTGTATGAGATGTATGTGTGTGATTATGCGGTAGTACGTCTGTCGGGTAATCGGTTTACCTGTTGTAGTATGAGATGAAAGATATGAACCTATTATAGTTGTGAAATAGATGGGTATGTGAATTGGATAGAAAATCGTTGTAGTTAATGGACTTGCATGTGATCGGGTATGGGATGGAGTAAGTGTTATAATGTTTTGTCGGGATGTTTAATTTATTGTATGTTCAGTGACGATAGCTAATAGTGTCGATTTGGAAGATAACTAGTGACGAGTCCTAGGTACGCCTTAGATTCCGAACGAATCATTGTTTGCAGGGTGACCATTTATCGCACGATAAACTATTGCTCGTTTTTTTTGTCTTACTCTACCGAGTACAAGGGCAACTCGACCGAATAGGCCTAACTCTACCGAGTATATGAGCACTCGATCGAGTATCTGTAATTGGAAGAATTGGTGATTATTCTGTTTCTTAAGTACTCGACCTTGCGCCTTTAACCCTATCGAGTACTGTTGATGAAACACGGGATCTTTAAAAGAATTTTGGGACTTATATCTTCAAATTTTCTCATTCTTTACAATTTATTTCCTCTATCTAACTTAAAATCCTCTCAAAAACCCTACTTTCTACTACAAGGCTTGGTGATTTTGTGTTCTTGTGCTTCCAAATCCCTCTAGTTTATCTTCTTTGATTCGATTTGCAAACCAATTCAAGGTAAATTCAGTTTTCCTCTTTGATTTTGAAGCAATTAGGGAACCATGAATAGGGTATATGCTGAAAATTTCAATTTTATGTCTTAGTATTGCACAATAATTGGTCGATTTTGCTAGAAATACCTTGAATTCCTTGTTATTGATGCTAGAAACTCCAAGGTTAGCTCAAATTTTTGCAACAACCAACCCGGATTTTCTAGGGTTTGTCTCAAAATTTTCAATTTTGTCAACATAATCCACCTTTAAAGGTTGGAAAAGTGTAGAGGATGATAGTATTATCGTATTTGGTGTTTGATTATAGCTAATTTCACCGGAAAATCTGTCTTAAAACTTCATCCTTTTAGTGTAAAAGTTGGAATTTTGTTCCCTTTCTTTGCAATAATCGGTATTTTAAGCTTTAATTTGGGAAAACTTGCTCGGATTCTTGTTAGAAATTTGCTCAAATCTTGGATTTCAACATTTCGTTCACCTTATTTATTTTGGAAAAAGAGTAAATAGGGTCAACACGGTCATGTTGATTACAATTTGCATGTTTTACAAAGGAAGCTAGTCTTAAGCGTTGTTTTGGGTATATCACCCTCGGAATTTCACTATTGGTTTGTAAACCCGATGTTTGGCTAACAACGTTGCTACAGATGCCGAGGAATGTTGCTACCCGACAGCCGAGCAAGAGGAGTAGAGCAGCGTAGGAGGTGGGAGAGGGGAGTCTTGGACCCGTGGTTCCGTCGATGCCTCAGTATCCGACAGTAGTTTTCCGTTACTTTGATCAAAGAGAGGCTTTTGTGAACCTGTTGGGGCGCAACTTGAAGCCCACAAGGTGCATAGATACTGGGGTGTTGGAGACCTTAGGGATTGAGGTGGATGTGCACCATATCTTCGAGATATTGGGTTTCGAGGGGTTTTAAAGACTGAGGAAGCATTCGTATGACTTCCTGACCTTAGAATTCATGAGCTCTTTTGCTTATGAAGTAGCTGAGAAAATGGTGGGTTTCAAGTTAATGAACAGTAGCTTTAGTTTGACCTTAGATCAGTTTGTTGACCAACTTAGGCTCACCCGGCCTAAGAAGGGGCATCTTAGGGATGTCCCGCTTGAGAGTGGGGCTAGTACCTACCTTCCTGGGATCACCGATAGAGCCGCCCCTACCACCAGTGCTGTGTTGATCAACGATGTGCAACACGTGAACTTAAAGATTTTCCTTCGGTCCTTGACCTGTTTGTTGTATGGTAGAAAGGATGTGAGTAAGCTAAACTCACATGAGGCTATGTTGTTGTTCTCGTATCTTAACCCCGCCCTGGAAAAGCGTTGGGCCTATAATGCACCGGCAATAGTGTGCGCTAGCTTGGCCTTGATGGCTAAGTCTTCAACCCGAGACCTTTGTTGCAGCGCTATCTCCACCCGGCTAGCCGAGAGGTTGGCAGACTTCGAGGCTTCTTCTGCTCTTAAACCCCTGACTGTCGTTGTCCCGACTTTGGATAAGACCTACTTCATCCGACATAAGTGGTTGCGAGAGTTTCCGGGTGGGGGTCTATCTTGGAGGGTGAGGGGTAGGAGTTGGATGAGGTTGCATGCCGCGGAGTACCTTCATGTGAATGAGCTGTTAGCGGAGGCTGCACCTGGCAGTGAGGAGGTCGATCTTCCTGATCAGACCTATCTGATCATCGATGACCTTCTTGAGGAGTTTCCTGAGCCGGTTAGGGGAGACCATGTGAGGTAGGAGGACCAGGTCGCTAGGGAGGGTAGGGTACCCTAGAGGGTTAGGGAGGTGGTTGGAGGACCACCATTTGTGCATCAGGGACCGCCTTAGTACCAATACCCTGGTTACCCACATTTCTATAGCCACCGGATGCAGGAACCTACATGAGATGGCCATTCAGCCGTGTGGGAACCAACTTGGCCCAGCCAGTATGGTGGAGAGGCCCGGGGGTTGATAGTGGTGTATTCCACAGCTACGGGGTGGATAGGAGCACTTGGGGAGTTCCGGAGGGTTACCCTTATGGATGCCTTGCACCATGGTGGACCGGTGGGGAATCGGGGACAGGAGCAGCCACGGGAGGAGGAGACATGGCGGGACCCTCAAGAGCTGGCACATCGAGGGCCGGAGGTACCGAATAAATGGAGGAGGACATCGGCGGGTACCCTTGAGTGGTCATTCTTATCTTGTTTTATGATAGTGTTATTAGACTTATATTGGATTTTCTTTCGTATTTCAGATATTTTTGGTGATGTAATCGGCCATAAGGCCACACTGGTGACTTGTTATTTTAGACTTATATATATATATATATATATATATATGATGGTGTGGGGATAGAATCCTAGAACTTGCATGTTTTTTTGTTGCCTTGTGTTCTTTTGCAGGAAATTAGAGCGTTCTGAACTGGCCACACTCTATCGAGTAGAAATAATTCGACCGAGTATCTTACCCCGTACTCGATCGAGTAGAGGTAACTCGATCGAGTAAGTTCTGAACAGATTCTAGGTGCTCTCTGATCCTTATGTACTCGACCGAGTGTAAGTAACTCGATCGAGTAACGGTTACTCGATCGAGTATGGTGATCACTCGATCGAGTGTCTGGGAATCAAGAGCTGAGACCGTTTCCTTGTGTGACATGAGATCATGGGGGGGGGAGGGGGTGTTTTGTTGAGCCTTATGTCATTGTTATGATCAGAGATGGTTACTTTGTAATCGATATCTGTATATGAGTTGTATCCGAGGCATATGAAGTTGCTAAATTTTGTGTAGTCTTCGAGTCGGCCTCGATGATATCATGTTGACATTAAGTTATCTTTAAATTGTTATGTATGCCTAGTTGTATTTGTAGGGCATGGCAGAATCATCCTTGTGTTGTGGGTTTCCATCTAGCATGATCGCATGGATACAGTTTTAATCTTGTAACGCAGGGGGAGGGGGTTGTGACCTTCGTTTTGTGAGTAAACCATCTGAGAGGTGAACTTCGGGGAAGAAGTTCCTTTTAAGAGGGGAAGAGTAAAGTCGCATGTGGGAATGCTGCAAAACTGGGTCTTATGGCATAATTTAATTGTTGTTAAATGATTTGATTGTCGTCTTACCTGTTATTAAATGATTTAATTGTTACCCTGACAACTGGTATACATTTATGTGGAATTACATATAGATTTTGCCAGGGCGTTTGTTGTTATATACGTGTGTGATTATATGAAAGCTTTGCTAGTACGGTTGGGGTTATGTATGTGTTGATGGTCATATATGTGGGTGGTTACGTATGTGTGTAGTTATACCTTGTATGGCGGAGATACCGTGTTGTTTGATGGTATAGTGGAAGTAGCGGATAGTAATGGTGAGTAATGTCACGTTTAAAAGTGTTGCAAAAACATCGCCTTTTGAGTAAGTTAATCGTTGTTAAATGATGTATGTGGAATTTTAAATATATGCATTGTTGATTTATGGCTAAGTATGGTTGTTGTACATGCATGTGGTTATTCTTGGCATAGTGTGTGTGTTACGATAGTTAGTAGAGGTAATGGATAGCGATGGGTGTACTTGTGGAGGGAGTAGATGATGATGATGACTAATAGAGGTTTTCTAGGAGCATACCGTCCTTATAGTGGTTTTGTCGAGTTATGTTGTTAGACACCTTAGTTTTGGCTTACGTTTGGGTCGGAAGTAGAGGAGTTGAACTTCGGGGACGAAGTTCTTTTTAAGGGAGGAAGACTGTAATACCCGCCCCGTTAGGGACTCGTTGACTGACCTTAGACACATGTTTGACCTTAGGATCCTCGTTAGAGAGAACCTTGAGACTTAGCACCTTTGAGTTTGGAGAACTCGATCTAGCGTGGGATACACAATCGAGTAGTCCAGTGACTCGATCGAGTAGAGGCCACTCGATCGAGTAAGTCGGATTCATCGTTTTAATATAAATCACAAAGTCGTAAACCCAAATCAGTTTTAATTTCATTTCTCCTAAACCTAGATCGACGACACCTTTCTCCTCATCACCCTTTTCCACCCTTCACCTTGGGAGCTTACCATGGAGATGGAGATTAGAGTCGGGTTGCGGTTTTGTCGCCGGTATTACGGGCATAGGTAAGTCATTATCATCATCGTCATCCTTAAGTTTTGTCGTGGTTATGGTAGTTAGTAATAAGGTCTTACCTTATTGTTAGGTGTATGGTTGGCGGTTTTCTTGCAATCATGGGAATGTGATACTTATTGCGGATCGCTAAAGGTAGGTTTTCCTACTCAGTACTTTTGATTGATGTTATATGTAATATGTGGTGGCGTTGATGATACGGTATTCTGTTTTGTGTTTGTGTGGGGTGCGTCCCCGGCTGAGTGGAATCATTTTCGGGAATGGCTTCACGCCTGTGGTTCCCGTCACAGGGGGATGTGCACATTAATGGTCTTTGGGTTATCGCTCTATGGTTTTGAGCGGGGCTTGGGTGGTAAGGCTGCGGTCCCCACTAGCGGTGTGGATTACTGGTTGCGACTAGTAATCTGGCAGGACGGCATCTCGGTACCTATCAGGTGATTAGAGATGCATTGGAGTTGGGGAGTATGTTCGTGTATGTTATTTTTTTATGATGTCCTTCAGTTACTGACCGGGTGTGCCTTGTTTGTGTTTCTCTTTGTGTGGTGTCTGAGGTGATCTTTATGGTGAGCAGTCAGTCTTAGCAGGTATTGTTTCATGGAGCTAGTTTGGGTGCTTTGGAGGGATGTGTCTTCCACCGAGTCATGACATGAGTAACTTAGTATAGTTTTATAGCCACCAGTTGTATCTTTCTTTATGCCGAGTTTAAATATGTAATTGATTGTAATTGTTCTTTTATTGGCGTTGTGATATACTATTCCTCGGGCAACCGAGATGGTAACACCCATATCTTCTAGGGAATGTCTGGTTAAGGCTCCTTGGTAGATGAGGGTGTTACACTAGGTGCGGGCATGGGTGAGGTAGTAATATATATTGTACATAGAATTATTGTAGCAGTAAGGCAAGAATCAAAGCATCGGTACGTATGTAGGACAATAGAAGTAGTAGTGTCGTTATAGGATTGTTAGAATCTAAAACAATTTCTTATTACTCAAATTTCATTCCCAATCAAATTGTATAATTATATAGATAATAATGATTATCTTCTAAAATTATTTAGTTCAATATAAATAAAAGTGATTTGTAAAAGTTGGATTTTTTGTAATCGCTCGAAAAAAATTTCATTTATTAATATAGATGATATTGATAAGAAGATAAATCTGAGATATATATGAATTGTGAATTACAGTGGTTTGGTAGATAAGAATTCTTATCATATATAGTTACAATATTCTTTTACAGGTTACCTTTTGTGGCTCTATATTTTACACAAACCCTCAAGTAGAGACGACACTATTTGTTATAAGATAAATGTAATGTTTTTTCCTATAAATTTTTATATACACAAGTGCTATATCTTTGAACCGTTTACTTTATGGTCTACTCGAATTTTAGAACAAAACCATACATGTGTCGCAAGTCGCAAGTCGCAAGTCGCAACTGGTCAAGTACTCATTATTCCTATTTGTGTCACGTGGGGGTCCACCTGTTTTTGCTTCATTATTTTTACCTCAATTTGGTCTTGGGTCCATCAAATTTCCTTCGTTCCGGGTGTCCGGGTCCACACAAATTCTCATTTGTAACGTGTGTGAATACGTCACAAGCTTTGTGACGTGAGATAAACTTGCAAGTGGAAGAGGCAAGCGGGGAGAGCCTTGTGACACGTCACAAGCTTGTGACCGTCACAAGTAAGACGAGCTGTCGGGTCCAAGACCGTACGTCAACAAACACCCTTACTCTTATAGGAAGGGGTCTACACAATAGAGACTACTCCCTCCAGGCTCCATCTCATAATTAGTCGAGCCAAAAAGAGTAGCATGTTGAGGTCACTTTTGACGCTGTTTTTTTGTTTTTTTTTTTTTTTTTTTTAAAGAGTTTTGAAACTGTTTTAAACACAATAAAAAATAAAAAAGACTAATAATATACTCCCTCCTATTCTCAATAACCCTCCCTATTTCCTTTTTCGTCTATTCACAATACCTTTCCTATTTTCTTTTTTGGTAAAGTTTTATATTTATTTTAATCACCACATCCCACAACAATACCCCACAATACAATACTTTATCCTTATTTTATTCACCTCACCCMACAACAACACTCACAATACCTTCCCTCTCTCCAATCACCTCAACCCACAACAATACTTTATACTTATTTTAATCAAATTCTTAATTTTTGTGCCAAAGAGGAAAGGGGAGTGTTATGTAGAATAGGAGGGAGTATATAGACGGAGATCGAAAGGAAGGCACGTAACAATATACTCCATAATTCAAAGAGTTGCCTATTAAACCATTCCCTTCTCTGTAATGCTTCATGACATGAAATCTAGTACTGTGTTAATGGTGACTTTTGGGTTTGCTCGCTGACTTTTTATATATACAACATTTTGAGGAATTAAATAAGAAACATTCACAATAATATTTATCCTCTACGAAACCTAACCTGGTATCAAAATTGAAGGTATTTTTTTCTGTTTCAAAAGAGGAGAGATTTGTGAATGTGGTAGACAAGGATGGCTTTGTTTGAGTGAATTTTGCTTACTAGGCCTTGGCCGCATGACGAATCCACATAAAGGAGAAAAAATACATCACAATATCAATTCACAATGAGTGGAGTAACTAATTGATTCCCAAACTAGTACACTTTTACGTTTTTTTTCTAATGTTGGACACCGACATACGACATTTACCAAAGGAGATAAGAGTACATTACAAAATCAATTGATGACTGGAAACTAGTACACTTTTACCTCTTTTTCAAATGTTGGACACTCAACGTATGACATTAACAAAGGAGAAAGAGTACATCACAAAATCAACTGACATAACTAATTGGTTTTCACCTAGTCAATCTCCCAGATCTATGATAAGTGGGTGAGATGTATCCTCTTATATGAAAACATGTAATGAAGTTCAATCGAGCCTAGGATCATCACAAGGCTTGATCTCTGGAAAAGGTACATTCAATGCTCCTTAAAAATGCGGCCATGGGTGATCCGAGTGCTTACCAAAGGCAATCTTGTACCCTCTACGTGAAGCTGGTCAATGAACAACGCCTGCAGTTCAGCACTAGCCATCAGCTCAATACTACTTGTTTGAACCCAAACTGACGCACCATCGTCCGACTCATGCCTCGACAATATGTCCATGAATCAGATGCAACAAGAAAACAAAGTACAGGGTTTTGTCTATCTTGTCGGCAACCAAAGGGCTCCCACCTAACAGAAAGTGCCATGAGCGAGCGCAACTAACAGGCGCCAATACTCCATGAACTATCCCCCTGGTCTATACAAAAGGATCGTCAATAGTACAACTACTGTGCAAGCCATAGCACGCAGCTGCCAAATCCGATTTTTGTTTTGTTTAGTTGAATTATTTTCAGGGAAAAAAATGACCTACTATGTTGTCCAAAACACTCCACAATATTGAAAATTGATATACTATAAATTTCATAAATTATAAATTATGTTTGGTTAATATAAGAATTAAAAACTAATCTCCTATGAAAAATTAATCTACATCACTCAAACACTATCCATATTGTCCAAGCCATACTCCTAGGTTTTACTTTTGACAAAAGACGAGAGTGGATATCTCTGCATATCCAAAATATTGATCTAGAAATACCAAGACTGCCTTCTGTAACAACAAACTGAACAAAGGACACATCCTAAGCTTATCCATGAAGGGCCTAAACTTCAAATTCCAAACCCATGATCCAGATCACCTCTCTTATCAAGGGGTATATGCCTGTTATCCCAAGTGTTACTGCAACTTGAGCCAGCCAACCATCCGGGTCCTTGAGCAAGACATCACTGAAGTCAACCATGTTCAAAAAAAAATCACAAGAAAACTACAATGGATATTACAAACATTTTTGGTGCCCATAGCCCCACAATGGTGATATCAAATGTATAAGCTATAATGATGTTAATCAAATGCATGCATTGTGTATGCTTGTGAGTTTGAACCTATTTGACTAAGAGAAAGAATAAATGGGACAAGCAAATCATAACCCAAACAAACATCATCTATCTTACGAATAATTCAGATCATACACAAGAGCTCTAGTAGGGGGTTAGGGATAAG
>VHZZ01017655.1:14389-25755 GCA_009801015.1 Silene noctiflora
AACTTTCATGTGAACATACAATGTAATATGAGAAAAATGAAGTAAATTGTCAATTGAACATGAATTCATCACCATTATCATCCTCATAAGACAAACATAGGTTAGGCATGAAACATCCAATTAATTTCCATGAAACTTGAGAATAAAACATCAATAACATGTAAAGAACCCATCTTTATCATATAACAACACATTCTACACATAAACACACATAATTCAAGTGTAAAGTCGAGTAACCCATCACCGTTACCTCGAAAGCGTCTTTAATCCTCGCAAGAGTTCTCAACAAGGTGAGTATCCGCCTCCGGGTCGTCAAGGTTCTCACCTAAACAACAAAGGAACGAGTTAGGCACGAATTTCGAGACTTATAGAGACGGGAAAGAATTTCGAATGTCTTCGAGACGAGCGTTTTCTTACTTAGAAAGATGAGGGACGATGAGAGGAAAAGAATGGCGCAAACGGCACTCGAAAAGGGCTAAAAACGAAGAAGTCAAGAGGATTTTAGTGGAGAATTGAAAGAGGAACAACAATGGTGAATGAAGGGAGGAGTTGTTTGCTGAAAAGTGAATGGGGAAGATGAAGAAATGAGGGTTTATGAGGRAGTATAGGAGGAATTAGGCCCAATAAGTGACTTAGGCCCAAAAATGCTCAATTTGAGTCGGTTTTAGCTTAAATTACGTCTCAATGCTACTATACACTTGAGACAGACGATAATACTACTAATATAAATATTATAACATAAAATTCATATTTTATAAAAATAAGCTCTAAAATCATAATTAGTCTGATTAATTATCAAAATAGCTTAAAATATGTAATCGGTAAATTATGGGTGTTACAACACGACTCAAGAATTGAAAGTGATAAACTATTTTTCAAATTTACTCGATAAAAGCTGAAGTCTTTTTCTTGTTTTAAATCGTTGTTGCACAGTTGTCCAAATGAATTTATTATGGTATTATAATGTCCAAGTATTGTATACTATGCTTCACACATTAAAACATCACACAATTTAATTGTCCAAGTATAAAAAAAAAATTATAAAAAGCTTGTTTGGGCAACACTAGAACATGGGACGTTTTCTTGCACTAGTAAACCGAGACCCTTTATGCAAGAATTGGTTTACTTGCACAAGTAATATAGTTTAATTAGTCAAGTAATCTTGTTGCCCATTCATAGACAAATATGGGTTAAGTTTTTATCAAGAAACTATCTCATTGGTGGTGTTTATGGGAACCATAAACATTGCCATATTTGTAAAAGTAAATAACTCATTTTTGGTAAGTGTCTTTTTGTATCTTGGAGAAGAGGTTTGTGAGGCTGTTCTGGATGTGTTTGCTGCTGGTAAACTCCTTAAGTAGGTAAATGCTACTACACTAACCCTTCTCCCAAAATGTCAGATGCCCACCATGGTAACTCAGTACAGACCCATAGCCTGCTGCAATGTCATCTACAAATGTATCTCCAAGCTCATTTGCAGTAGATTGTCTTTGGTGATGCCTGACCTTATAAGTGTTAATCAGGGTGGTTTTATCAGAGAAAGGAGTATAGCTGAAAATATTCTAGTTTGCCAAGACCTTGTGAGGATATATAATATACAAGCTTGCTCTCCCAGATGCATGTTTAAAATAGACCTCAAGAAGGCCTATGATTTTATCAGCTGGAAATTTATAGATGAAATGCTTAGAGCCTTTATATTTCCACATAAATTCAGAGAGTTGGTCATGGAGTGTGTCACCAGTCCTACTTCCTCCATTGCTCTTAATGAGGATACCTTTGGCTTTTTCAAGGGTAAAAGAGGCTTGAGGTAAGAGGATTCCATGTCCCTTTTATTATTTACCATATGTATGGAATATCTAAGTAGAATTTTATGGTGTGTCACTGACAAACTACCTTTCTCCTATCACCCCATATGCAAAAAGATGAAATTGACACACCTAATGTTTGCAGATGTCTTGTTGATGTTTGAACATCAAAGGTGATGCTACATCAATTATGGTACTGCTCAGGGAATTTTCCTCCTTTTCTAAAGCATTCGGCTTACAAATAAATGCTCAAAAATCCCGTGTATACTTTAACATAGTCCACAAAAGACCTTACAAAGGAGATCCTCACTATTTCTGGGTTCAGTGAAGGTCAACTTCCATTTAAGTACTTGGGAGTCCCTATAACTGCAGGAAGCCTTCAGAAAAAAGATTGTACAGTCCTCATTGATAAAATTGTTGAGAGAATCAAATCCTTGGGTGCAAAGAGATTATCTTATGTTAGCAGATTAGTACTTGTTGGAGTTGTCATGTTCACTATGTACATTTACTAGTCTTCCATGTTTGTTCTACCAAAAGGGGTGTTGAATAGAGTTGATGTCATCTGCAGGAACTATCTGTGGGAAAACAGTACAAAACACAACAAAACTCCAAAGCTGGCTTGGCATAAATTATGTTTCCCCGAGAAGGAGGGAGGTTTAGGCCTCAAAGATAGTTTGAAATGGAACATAACAACTATTGGCAAGTTAGTCTGGTGGCTAGCTGTCAAACCTGATAAGCTTTGGGTGAGATGGGTACACCATGTGTATTTAAAGAGTGTATCATGGAAATCTTATGTGCCTTCCTCTGATGTCAGCTGGCATTGGAGGAAAATTTATCCGGTTCGAGATATTATTAAAGATGGTTTTGATGAACAACATTGGATCATTGGTACTTGTGATTACTCGGTGAAGAGTTGTTATAAATGGATCAGAGATAAAAGAGCAGAGGTGGACTGGTACAAATCCATCTGGAGTTCAATGACAGTGCCTAAACATTCATTTGTAGCTTGGATGATGTCTAATGGTGCTTTGATGCTTAAAGATAAATTGTATAGGTTTTCTGTTGCTGAAGATAACCTTTGCTGCATCTGTGCACTGTATGAGGAGACTTACCTCCATTTATTCCAGGATTCCAAATACAACAAAGAAGTAGTACATATGGTATTGGCAAGATTAGCGTCTCCAGTTGGGCAGACTGACTGGCTCAAGACTATTGCTAACAGAAGATGGCCCAAGATAAGAAAGCAAACTGTCACTGCAGCAATTTTAGCTTGTTGGTATCTAATTTGACACCAAAGGAATGAAGCTTATCTGTATGCTCGTGTAATCAGGCCTTGTTTGATTGCAGCCGAGGTGCAGAGATTAATCAATTTTCGAGTGAAGAATTGTATTCCTCAAACTATGTCTAATATGGATAGAGTGTGGTTACAAAAGGCTCACTTAATGTAAAAATTGCACTCCAAATTATATTTGATTCAAAAACTTGTGATGTAATTTGTGCTTATTAATGAAATTTTTACATTTTAACAACAACAAAAAAGTGTCTTTTTGTATAAGCAAACACTTTTCCAAGACATCAAAAGCTTTCTTTTCAATTTAAATGATCAAACGAGATTTTTCTGAAGTGTATAAGGCTTGTCAAAAGTTTAGAAAGCCATTTACAAGAGTAAATATTTTCGAAATATTTCCTCAAGAGCTGAGCTAGAAACCAAAGTGGAGTTCATTGTGTATTTTGAAACACTTAGATAATTATTCGAATTTAATGATCTCTTACAACACCATGACTCTATCTATGACAATCTTCATCTTTGATCATCCGTGTGCAATCTTCCTTAACGATTAGAGCTCTTGAGCTACAAGATTAAAACTTAAGAAACACACGATTAAATAAATAATTAGATTAATTTGTCTTAGGCATCATCAACATTAAAAGTAATCAATTTGGGTTTCAACACCCCTCCTTGATGTAACTGAATTGTTGTCCGTCTTTTAACTTATGATCATTCATTCCAAAAAAAAAAAAAAGACAACCTGATTCGAAGCCGAATTAAATGACCTCTTTGCCATGAGTACATGAAATATCACATTTATTTATCCATGCTCACTCAAATGAAAAGAAAACAAAAGGAGAAGGATGAAACGGGTTTTAACTGGCAGTCTTGCTTGTGACCGTCACAAGCTTCTGACATCTCATAGTCTTTTTCCCACTTACCCTTCCACTTGCTCTGCCACTTGCTCATTGTGAAAGGTCACAAGCTTGTGACGGAATAATGCCGCCACAAATGAGAATTTGTGTTTAACTGGACTGATTCCTAATGAGCAACCTAGGTAGAATTTGATTAGATGTGATACAAGCTCACTAAACAAAAATGCATATCGACAACTTCTTCAATATGTAATAATTGTGGCTGCTTAAACAGGCTAAAGCACATTGGCTATGTTACCATCAACCAAGAATAAACCACTAGTATATCAATAACAATAATTATACAATAAACAATAGAGTATATAGACTTAACCTTTCAAACTTGCCAAACCATCGACCCCATTTCACGTCCCTTCAACACTAGGTCCCTACCTCATTTTAGACGTTGATATGTGAAATCCCTTAAACACTATTTTCTTCACCTTTCTTTTTTTTACCCTTTCCTCTTCGGGCTAGTCTTACTTAAGACAGAAGTATACATCTTAAAATTTAAAACAGATCAAATATTATACCATATAGATATATAGGATAAATGTTTTGGCTTTTTCTTAATGCATTATACTTTTGTCCTACTCATACCACATGCGTATATTTAATCTGTCTTAAACTCAAAGACGGATATTCCGGTTTTATATGAGAATTTGCCTTACTCTTCCTCTAAAACGATCTACACGAGTTACTCCCAACACTCTACCATAAACTCCTTTTTTCTTTATTCATTAATCCAATCAATTTTACATTATTAGCATTTACCCTAGCAAGGTGGGTAATTTAACAACCCCACCACCCTCTCTCGGTCCGCCATTGCGAAAAAAATTCTATAAGAAACTCCATTATTATCCCAAAAACTCAATGTTTTGATCATATTAAACAATGGAAGGATCATCATCGTCGTCGTCGCCACATCATCACCAATACGAACAATCATACGCATCTCCGACACAGTCTTCATCATCCGCAACACCAAGCAGGTATGAATCCCAAAAGAGAAGGGACTGGAACACATTTGGACAATACCTAAAAAACCAACACCCACCAGTACCACTATCCCATTGCACAACAAACCATGTATTAACCTTCCTACGTTACTTGGACCAGTTTGGTAAGACCAAGGTGCACCTACACGGGTGCATGTTTTATGGGCAGCCTGAGCCACCTGCACCATGTGCTTGCCCTCTTCGGCAGGCCTGGGGTAGCCTTGACGCTCTCATTGGCCGGCTTCGGGCTGCCTATGAGGAGAATGGTGGATCCCCTGAGACTAACCCTTTTGCTGGGACCGCTATTCGGGTTTACTTGAGAGAGGTTAGGGAGTGCCAGGCTAAGGCTAGGGGAATTCCTTATAAGAAGAAAAAGAAAGGTAGTGGTGGACGAGGTGGTGGTAGTGGTGATAGCGGTGGAGGTAGCGGTAGCGGTGGTGGTGCTAGTGGAAGTAGTGGTGGTGGTGGTGGTGGTGGTGGTGAGATTTATTATGATGGTTCTATTCCTCATGGATCTTCTATGATGATGAGGTTTTCTTAGCTTCTTGGTCAAGGTTTGCTATTACTACTTCTAGGTATTTCTCTTCTTTGCATTTTTTCCTTAGTTTCCTTTTTTAAAAGACTTCGCTTTGTTTGTATGAATCAAGTGTGAACCAATGATTGAATGAACAATTAATTATTGATTTTTTTTTTTTTGTGTTGATTATCTATCAATATTAATATCATGATTCAATAATTTAATACCACTCGATCAAATATAATTTTGAATTCGAAGATAAAAGTGCGTTCTATGCTAAAATCGGTTATCATTTCCGATTTTATTAATCATAAGGAGACGATAAATCACTGATTAGTGGATCAATAATATATCAACTAAATTTTTTTTTTTTTGTTTAAAAGAGATTAAATTAAAGTATAAACCAAGAGTACAAACAAAAGGCGAAATTCGTGGTGGGGGTTAGGATAAAACTCGATACAAGCTATCGAGTCTAAATTACAAATTATTGAATGTAAATTACAAAAATTCTCAAAGAATAAAGGAGTTTCATTTCATTTAAAGTTTCCATGATTAGATCCACAATCTTAAACCGGAGCAATAGCATTGGCCACGGCATTGACGCACCTAGGCTGCTATGCAAAATAATGTTAATTGAGTCGCCAAAAGCATTATGGAAAACCTTGTCCTTGAAGATAGCATTGACGGTAACGAGACAGTCGGAACTAATAATGTAATTGCCATAACTTCAATTATACAGAGTATTACTTTTTAAGCAACCCATATCCGTATCCTTGCTATTCAATTCGAAAGACAAAACTAGGTATATTAATACAGAGTACTACCTTGAAGATACTGGATCAAGAACTTATCTTAGAACCCTAAAATTATCGAAAATAGTACTCGTATGACAGAAACCAATTAGAGCTTTTTTGTCATATTACCATTACTTGTATATGTCATATATTGTCTACTTACATTTATGGTCAAAGTGTCCTTTGTTGCCTACTTTAGTTAACTGTCAACCACATAGGTGAATTCAAGTCTAAGAGACAAGATACATACATTATCCAACACCAACATTTATTCCATAAAAAAAGTAGATAAAAATTCAAAAATCCTAGTTAAAAAATTCAAATTTTTAATTGTTCTAGTGGAAAAAGATCGCTCTTATTAGCCATAACTCCATCAATGTGCAAGTATTAGGATATTGTTCTTCTCAATAATAAGCTTGCATAAATAGAAGGACAAATATAACAATTTCTCATTGGTGAAATAGAACTTTTAAAATTAGTATGAAATGGTTTTAGATATTAATCAAGCACAAATATTTACCTCACGTGTAAAACGTACACTGTCTCGTATTAAATTTGAGGGATAATAAGATGTATTGTACGTCGTTCCTATTTTGTCATAGTTATTTCTAGCATCTCTACAATTTGGCCATGTTTTTGGTTTCTTTCCACAAGATCTTTGGCCTTTTTAAGATACTACAAGATATTTTGCCCCACCAATGACCATTGTCTTGGACATAAACTATATATGAAAGCAATCACATGATTTTATGCTTAGTTATTCGTCTTCTTATGTCACCTGCACCTAGTGTCCATTTTAAATAAGAATTTGTGTTTCACCTATTTCTATAGATTTACTTATTATTTATTGAACGCCTACATAAACCTTTCCATAACAACTTTCTTAAATTAAAGTATGTACTCCGTATAATAATATTTGCATTGCTCTTGCATGAATTCATTTTTGAAAAATTCTCGGTTTTGAGATTATTATTTTCTAGCAACCTATTTCACATAATGTTATTGTAACCGAGATCGATATGATGAAAGTTAAGTCTTTGATATATTTTTAAACTGAAAACTTGAAGATCGATCAAGGAGTTCATAATGAAATTGATTTAGTGTTGACATTTTCAACTGATTATTACGATTGGAACACATTTATTTACATGGTACCATGTTATGGTTAACCTAGACATTCACAATAAAATACATGAAACTTTACTCTTCTTTTATAGTTAATGTCAAGCTATGCACACCTAATAAGTACATGAAACTCTCACATTAATTTTATGTGATAAATGAATAGCAAGTTTCTGTAAGTTGAAATTTCATTCTCATATGTTACTCATGAAACATATCACTCCATAATGTAGAGATTAATTTCTGATAATCTCCACCTCCAACAATTATGGAGATAACAGTGAACTTTAATTTTCCCACCTAATACGATCATTCTTTTTTTTTTTTGGTGAAAGGGGGACGGTAAATTAGAACTCAAAACCCAAGTTTATGTAGTACATCAAGGGGGAGGGTTAGGGGACAAAGTTACAGTATCCGAGTCAATATTACAAAGAGATTCAACAAAATTTGGCGCAGAATGTCAAAAAAACCTTCCATCACAAGAGGATCGGTCATAGAGCGAGTATCGAGCGAGAGAATCAGCTACTAAGTTGGTTAATCTTCCTTCGAATAGGATCTTCAAAAACGGTGAGGCTCTTAGGTGATCCCTGCACTCCATAAGAATATTAGCAAGAGGGCACAAAGGTCAAATGTTAGAGCAAATAAGAGACATAGCCACAAGTATCGTTAGACTTAATCGCATACTTAATTCCTTCCCTAATGGCAAAAAGCTCACATGCTAAAAGGTTAGGAGCGAGGCAGCGAATCGTCCACCCATAAACCCAACATCCAGTCCAATCCCTCACAACAACCCCAATTCCATACACACGAGAGAGCTAGAGCAGAAAGACGCATCAACGTTAATTTTAAAGCAAAGATCAGGGGGAGGGAACCTGGGGCCACACGAAGAGCTATATGGTTGGTTAGGGGTAAGTGAGAGAAGACCTAAAGTGGAGCAAACACACGAGAGAGCTAGAGCAGAAAGGCGCATCAACGTTAATTTTAAAGCAAAGATCGGGGGGGGGGGAGGGAACCTGGGGCCACACGAAGAGCTATATGGTTGGTTAGGGGTAAGTGAGAGAAGACCTAAAGTGGAGCAATGTTGGGTTGAGGTCCAGTCTAAGGCGAGCAAGGTGATAGACACGATCAACCCAAGGTTTTAGGAGGGAGGGGGTGGAAGCACTAAACAGACGCTCATTACGCCTGACCCAAAGATGCCACTGGATGAAGGAAAAGAGGGTGGGCCAAAGAGTCTACTCTTAAGCCACTTCTGGAGGTTCGAACCAAAAAAGTCAGAGGAGGTGGTGAAGGAGTTCCAGATTGTGCGTGAGAAAGTACAATCACGTAAGAAAGTACAATCACGGAGAATGTGACCTAATGCGATCATTCACCATTCAAGTTTATTCCCACTGGCAAGGCTTCATTCATCGTTTTCCGGGCTTGCACTCCCACCTAAACGAAACACCCTTACTTGCCTTGTTAGGACGGACTACTTGATTTTCACACATTTAAGCATGTCAGCTTCACCTTGTGCGCTTTTAAATCACCTTTCGCCTCCAAGCCACCGTCTTTATTCCCATGGCACTTCATATAAAGGCCCATTATGCATAGGTTTCTGATCCCGCAAAAAGTTTCTTCAAACTCAATAGAAGTCTTAACAACAGTAAAATATTATTTTCTTATTCTTAAGTCTCGACTCGGTCTCTTATTTCCACCATTTTATCTCCTAGGCTCAACTCATACGCTCTTACTTTCAATAGAAACATATAAAATAAACCAATATTTTATACACAAAAAAATATTATTCATGGGTCTCAAGGGTCTCACAAAAAAATAACATACATTATCCCAGTCCCCCACAAATCTCACCCTTGTATCCTTTGTCTTACGACTTGCTCTAAATTCAGTATTAGGAACTTGTTTCAAGTCATAAATCACTTTAGTTAATTTATAACGTGATGAAAATTGGTAGAGTCTAATAAAGCCTACTTTTGGACGAGGTGAACTTTGAACTTTAATAGAATTTCACCAAAGACCTATTTAAAACCTATGACATTATAGCGGGTCTAGAAATTTTTATTATTGAAGGTGTTCAGGTAGGTTTTTGTTTAGCTTTTTCTTTGGTTTTGTTACTCAATATAAATTTTGTTTTAAACTTCATTACTAATATAGCATTCAATGAAAAAAGGATGATTAGGTTTTATTTATTCCATTATTTGATGGTATTTAAATATATATTATTTGAATTACGTATTGTTTATATGAACGTATGATTTCTGCAAAAAACGGAAGCTAAATTATATGTGTAAAATCTTTTAAACGAGGTATATTGATCTTACCCAGGAGGTTTATACTACATATTTTCAATTAATGCGGTCTATAGTTAAGATATATATTTGAACATAAACATTTACAAAGTATCTAAATAATATTAATAACCTTAAACGAAAAAAATAAATAAACGTATTTGTAATTAAAAAGCAGTCCTTATCTGCATTTAGAGTTTTATACCCCAATCTAAATTTTCACATAATTTTAAAATCGTAGATGTGCAATGTAAAAGCGAATGAATTTAATTTTTAATTTTTATTAGAAATAAAAATATAATGACAATTATGTAAATATAAATAAAATTAAACTATGATTGAATGTTGTAGTTTGATGTCTATGAATTATTATCGACTCAAATCTATTAGATAAATTGTAATTGATTGAATACTATTAAATGATGCTTTTAGAGAAAATAAATTAATGAGTTGACATTAAGAAAAGAAAAACTAAATCTAATAGAAAAGCAAATTGAAACCAAACTTAAAATGGGAATGACATTAGTTATTGTCCAAAAGGATTATAAAGATTCAACTTTTTATCAATAAAAGCAGGCCTGAACTTTTATTAAAATGCTTTTGCATCACGTTAATAGCGGATTTAATATCTTTTAACCATAAATTGTTTATACCCAAAATAGATTGGCAAGATTTTGTTATGAATGACTTGATCGTTAAATCTACGCGTAACGTGATACGCATAAGGTAAGAAATTCGTTACCAACTACACTGATGATGTTCTCAATTACCACATTTTGGACAAATTAAATAATCCCTCGATTAATATTTACTTATGCTTACTTTAGAATGTCATTGTCTTAAACAACTCTCCAGTTCATCAAAATTATTTTAGGCTCCAATGATTTTAATTAAGAATATAGTGTAACGTTACAGAGCTCATTTTTCTTCTATGCAGTAATAGCAATGCAAAAGCCCCGCCGTCGGAGGAATTGTATTTGATACTCAAGAATCGCAAATTTTTATTTGCGCTATTACATATATGAATATAAGACGTATTGCAATATCTCCATGGCCAGCGACAAATTTAAGGTTGATAAAATCATGTTTTAAGTTCTACTACTACTACTACTCCATCTATCTGATCAATTATAGAGTGTGTTGATGGATAAGCTAAATTATCACCAACATTACCAGTTTATTATGTTTTTACTCGTGTTCCCTCATATATTGCTTATGAAGATCCTTTGTTATTTGAACTACATATTCTACATACGAGTCTAAGTATCATTACCAAGCTCTTCAACTTAGATATGTAGTATGTAGCTAAAGTTGGTCTTCAATGTAGTGATATATACACTAAGTTTCTATAATAATAATAATATTAATTCTTTGTTACATAACTTACATTTGGTGTATCATGTCATTATACACAAAACAAATAAGGACATTGGATTTGAGTTAAAAGTTATTAACCTAAAATTTAAATAAAATAAAAATGAAGACATGTTATTGGTTTGCTTTATCACACCCAGAGTTACATAAGATATTTTTGTCGAATCCTATCTATTAAAAGAACAACCACAAAGCTGATGTGTCAGCCTGTGGTTAAAAGTGAATTTTTTTTATTTTTTTTAAATAGAGGCCCCACCACGTTCAGTCATGCTATTTCATTTTGATAA
>VHZZ01017664.1:20782-31490 GCA_009801015.1 Silene noctiflora
ACCCGATTTAAGGCCGATACTAATAGTGAAAGCTGGGTATCTTTAGGCCTAGATGATTATTTGTGACTACTAGTTTAATAACTAATTTAAATATTTATTTGCATATATGAACCGACCCCCTAGACGTCTTTTACTTTATTTGTTTGCATTTATATTTTACATCGCATAAATCAACCAACCTCCATAATTCGTGACCGAACAAGGTAAAATTCAGTCCATCATAACTAATTAAAAACCATCGTACTCTCCGTGGATTCGACCCCTAAATACTACATTCATTTGTGTTGCTAGGGCATTTATTTTTGATAGGTTGGCAACGACCTCATCACCTTTAGCTAGGCCTCCCGAGTAAATAGGAGTGCTACCATCTCAGTTTCCTGAGGTAGTGTATAACAAAGTATAGCAATCCAAAGTACATAAAATTAAAACTTTACGTACAAGCCTTATTACAACTTAACCAACTAAACTGAAGTAATAAAATTACAAATCTCTTGCAGCGGAAATAAAATAAGGTACATAAATTAAATAATGATAGTCTGAACTAAGTGAACTAGACAGCTAGGTAGACATAGCCAAACATCTCCATGCATCCCCCATGAGCTCCCAAAACAGCTAACTCAAACCTGTCAAAAATCTGTCCCTCAATAATGGTTCATCACAGGCGTTCACGAATACACGGTCAACCACGAGGTTGAGTAGGATAAAGTAAATAGTAAATATATTAACATATGCACAATCAATGCCAACGCCATTGCTCCACCATAAGCCAATCCTCACAAATCCTCCAGGTAATGAGCCTGAGACCACTCAATCAATCACTCATGAGTCACCCAGCGATTGAGCCTAGGGTAGTACAATATTCATCATTCACTCGAGAGTCACCCAACGACTGAGCCTGGGGTAGTACAATATCATCATCCTCACATACCCTCTCACAATTCCACATCGTAACCAATGCAACATAAATATGCATCATAATAACCAGCCATTAAATGCATCCAACAAATAACGTTCATATAACCACATAGCACATTAACATCCAGCTAGTAGATTATCTTACCTTTTAGAAAATACTCCCAATTAGCAAATTTCAGCAAGATAGATTATCCGTCAACAACAACCTGTCACCTTAAACAAATAATAAAGACAATTTTCTAACAAATCGATCATCAACGATAATTAATTATATTTATTAATTACGACTCATTATATTATCATACACAACTGATTAATTAAACTCGTCCAATAAACCAATTAATCAATAATTAATTAATTATAATCACGATTACCAATTCGTCTAACAACAATTATATAAACATATATTATTATTTATCGTTACGTAAACTATCGAATAAAACTCGTCACGGAACAAAATACGAAACCAAGCAACACTCCCCTTCCCCACGGTTAACAACCCGTCGCACAACCACCATTCATTAACCAACCACCCTTGTCACACCGTGGTCAACCACCCACCACCACGGTGTGCCCAGCCAACCACCAGCCCTGTCGTCGACATACCACAACCACTCCCTAACACCCGTCCTAACTCGACACAACCACTCAACACTCACACCTCCCTTACAAACCCGCGACGAAAACCGCTCTACCACCACCACCACTACACAGCCCCACACCGCCTCTGGCCACCACCATTTCCTCCACTGGCGCACGGCGGTTCCTAGGACGGTGCCACCTTCCCCTCGACGCCACTAAATAGTCCACCACCCTCGTCTTAAGACGGTCTGCACAACTTGGTTTCCCTCTCCCCTGTTTCGCGTAATTCCGGCGACCACAACCATCGATCACCTTCTACGACACCCCTGACCCTACCACCATGGTCGACTCCACCACCCACGACTAACCACCCCTGACCCAGGTCACAACAACCACATAAAAAGGGTCAAACCCGTGTTCTAATTACATGACTCCTACCCGACACCACCAACAACTCACCCTATTAGCCACCCATAGAACGGTCATCGGCAGCCTCAGCTATGTTAGGTTAGGTCACGGTGGTCCATAGTCTAGCCTAGGTCCATAGGTACAGTCTAAGGTCAAGCAAGGTCGAAGAAATAAGCAACGTAAGATGATGTATCAAAGCATTGTAATAAACGATATAATAAACGATTTTAAGACGGTTTAATAAACTTACTCGTATGAAGCAAAAGAGGGCTTTGTAAATTCTGAAAAATACTTTGAGGCTCGCCTTTGAATTATGATTAAAAATAGGTCATATAATAAGGTATTTATAGTAGGTCATAAGGAAAGAATTAGGAAAGCAATAGGATTTCCATAAGCTTTACGAGTAATATTACTATAATTATTAATATCATTAATATTTACTAAATTATAAATATTATATTATTATTGAAAATTTCGGCCAATATAGGGTTTAGGAAAGTATTATTATTAATATTATTGATATTATTTTTATTATAGAAAATATAAATATTAAATAGAAATTAAATATAAAATAAAAAATAAATATAGAAAAGGAAATAGAATTAATTATAATTAGAATATTATAAATCAGGAAATATAAAAGGAATATCATTTTACGAAATAAGTATAAAATATAAAATAGGATAAAATGTGGTTCATGAAATAATAATAGTTTATATATAAAAATAGCTTTATAAAACAATTTATTTTGAAATACATTTACAAAGACATCGTTTGACTTGCGTTGACCATGACTAAAATGCGGGGTATTACAAACACAACTCTTGGGTAGCTTTGATCAACAAATCTTGACTTTGAATATTGATTACTTACTTAAGGAGTCCTGAAATGAACACTTAGAAACGTAATTAGGGTAGTCATGTCATCATCGATCAAATGGGTCCTAACAAAATCTAACGTCTGTTTGTTTGGCTTCTGCGTACAATTTGCTTATTTAATTTCTTTTTCTCCCAAAATTAGGCCCGTCTCATTATTGGATCCTTGACACATAACCCATCAAACAAGGCTAAGGGCCGACCCTGAATATAAGAAAGTCATCACCTTTAAAAGATGGGATTTTGAGAAACGAAAATAAATGTAAGATATACTTACATCAAGATGAAGGAAGCAGAGAGGGAAGAACGAGAGCGCAAGAATCGTCAAATTTGGATGAGAAACAAAGAAATTATGTGTGTTTTAGGGTTACATCAAAAATATGGGTAAAAGAGGGGTTTTTTAGGAAGGGACAAATAGTAGATCTTTAATACATAGAAAGAAGGACGAGAAGGAGAGGAGAAAATTGGTACAAAAATCATAGGATTCCGTGGAGAGACGAAAAAATGACATCCGTCTTAAGGTTTGAGTTTTTGAAGGTTTAATGGTGGAAATCTCATCTTTCCTAAGGAAGAAGATGAAGAGGGGTTGCTAAAAAATGGAAGGAGAAACCCTAAAAGAAGGAGCTCTTGTTGTCGTAACGATGATCCATATGTTTGTTTTGGTCCAATTACATAATCACTTGGTTTGTGACTCGGTTTTGCACTCAAATAACACATATACTACGACTTATAAGAGGTTTTCGAACTAAAACATAACCAAATTAGTTTTCAAGATCAAAGCACGATTTTGAAAGTATAAAGCCAAATAATTAATATACAAAATAAAAATCGAGTATTATTAAATTAGCGATTTTAAATAAATTATCCATTAAGTTAAAATTGCGGGTGTTACAAAACTCGACCCAACCAACTTTGTCCCTCCCCCGACTCGGGTTTGACCTTGACTTCCATTGACTTTGACTCTGATTTTTGTTGACTTTGACCTAAAAAGGCGCATATTACAGCACCCATCCTATAATTTTTGTAGAAAAAAACACAAAAGAAAAACACTTCAACTTAAACTAAAGTATGATAATCTGATGAAGTGAAGATAAAAACACAATAAGTCTTTAATCAAACAATCAAATTTACCATATGCATGCAATAATAATACACATTTCAGAAGTGATAAAGATAATATAGACATTAAGTCAAAAATTAATAAATGAAAATTAAGGAAATACATTAAAGCTTTTACTTTTATAATAATCTGATGAAATTAAGATGATATCTTGGTTTAGTATTATAAAGATGGATTCATAAAGTGAAAATGATCATTTGTTCATGTTGTGGATGATTATCAGATTTTTGGGGTTTTAAGGTTTTAGGAGAGTAATTTGTGGTTTTGGGAAAATAATGGAGTAATGTGTGTGTTATTTGGGGGGAGATGAAGAGTTGTAGGAAAAAAAAACCACATGTTAGGGTTATTTTATGCGCCAAATACATCTAACTTAACCTAGTTAAGTGTATCCGTCAAAAAAGGTTATGGAGTTCCAAAAAATTAAAAGTCACATATACAATGTGCATAAACATAAAAAGTTGGGTACCACGTGAAAAATGGAATTGTTAAAGAGTATCAAGTGAATTTTCCGTTAATATTATCTAAGAAAGTTACTATAATTTGCCCAAACCATTTTTTTCCTTTTTTAAATTAAAATTAACAATTCAGTGGCTCGACCCGTGACCTACCATAGTAGAGCTGATCAAGTGTGGGTTGACCCGCTATTTAGGCGGGCTTTGACATAAAAATATAGTATTAAAATAACGGGTAATGGGCAACAAAAATAGGCCCTAAAATTAATGGGCGGGTATGAATGAAGAAAAATGTCTATGGGGTGTTCTGTTAAAAAATATTTTCTATTTTTATCAATATGTATGGCAACTTTATTAACATAAAAAAAATCTATATAATAATATGCTAAATAATTCTTAGGTAAACTTCAACAAAACGAAGTTGAGTCTAAGAAAAACTTCATACTTATTTTTTTCTTTGTGATAAGTAGCTTTTTTTAGGTTACTTTTGTTTATAACTTTGAGCCCGCGGGTAGAGCCGCCTATTTTGATAAGCGGTATGGACAATCAAATTAGACCCGCCTATAATTGACACAGACATAAATTTAGGCCCATCGGACAATTTTTTCAAATATAAACCCGTCCATGTCCGGCCCAAACCTGAAAATGATCACCTATAGAATCCGTCCAAGCTTGTGACTGGGCTGATTCAAGGTCTCGTCCCCTGAGCCCGGGCGGTTCCGATCTGAGCAATGGAGCCCAGCTTTTGATCAGGCCTAGAAGTGACCTACAGTAAGACACCGGAAATAAGCTGGCTCGAACTGTCTCGACTCGCACCGGACCCCAAAGACGAGGTTGCTAAGTTTAGTAATAAGTAATAAAATCAAGATGATTTCGTATTGTTCAATTTCGTTTTATATTGATAGAAACTAATCGTTCTCACATACATTATTTCTATTTCTATTCTTCATATCCATCTCATCATATCTTTGAATTTAGAATTGTGTTCTTGAAATAGAACCAAAAATTGTATCAATTGAAATCATTGTTTGGTTCGTGAAATGTGTTCTCTGTCGCAGGTATGAAATCTTTCCAATTGCATTGCATATGATTATTTACAACTAATTTTTGTTTAGAGCGATCACATTATCCGACTTTATGACTTTGGTTTTCCTTGATCTCAATTTCCCATTTTGTCGTGAATATTACAGGCTCATCTCTTTTGATGATTTTAATTAAAGGTAAACAAATGATTTTGACTAAGAGTCGTTCGGTATTATGAAGAACGATTGTAATGGCATTAGTAATGAGTTGTTGGCATAGTAGTTGTTGATTTCAATGTAGAAACTTGTGTTATGCTCATCTCATCTCTTGTGAGGATTGATTATTGGAGTTCGTAGAATCAAATGTGGCGATGGTATTCGGAACTTAGACCTACGATGAAATTAACGACAGATTTTTGAAAATGCTACTTCGGTTGGCGTAGTAATTGTTGATTTCAATTTAGAAATTTGAGTTTGGGTCCTCTAGTTTTGATGTTAATGTGATTAGATTGATCAAAAAATTATATTGTTGATGATATATTGGTTGTGGTCATCAATCGAAAATCTGGGGAATATCGAAATTTTTTGTGGATATATGTCGTGGTTGTTTTATATGTGTAATGTGTTTCTTGTTATTGTCAGAAATCAGATTGCAAGAACTTTTGAGTAACGATTAAGGATCATGTTTTAGTTACGGAGTCATGAGTCATGTTTAATGATTATGGAGTATGCCTGAAAGCATGAACCTAACCTCATGTGTTTGTTTGCGCTAGAGCTTTTCAACCTCTTCTTGTACTCCCTCCTTTCATGTCATTTTCATACGTTTGCTCAAAATATAGGACGAATTTTGAATAAATGGATGGAAAAGGCTTAAGAGAAGGGAGTAACTAGGAAGGAGTGTTGATTTCCTTGCAAGGTATATTGTCTTTTTAACCGTGTTTCGCGTTTTTCTACTGTCCCATGAACACGATATCCATGTATCAGGGATCCTGTAACATTGAGCTTCTCAGTTAGACCAACATACAGTTACCATGGGGAGCAATTTAGTGAAATTTAGAAAGTAGAATATTGCTTTGCATAGTTTTAAATTGGGGGATGCTAATTTTATGGAGCGTCTACATTCACCTGTCCTCTGTTAATTATAGGTGGGATATGTCTATGTGATATATTTTCGAAGTTCCAAAGCACAGATGGGCGCTTAACCCAGAAAAGTATACAGTTTCTTGGCTGAAAGTTAACCACATTATTTCCTAAAAGGAATACTGTCAGATTTCGAGCTTTAATCATGATGGAAGCAGATACATCTTTCACAGAGGTGGACCTTAGGCAAGAAAAAATTGAAGATGTTAGAGAGGAGGGTGAGAAGTTTCATTGTGATCTCTGTGATAAGGAAATGGTTCACAAGATTGCTCTAGTATTACTTGAAGGTTTATCAACTGCCTGTGTTGATAACACAACAGGAGATATCTTTAGAAGTCCTGGCACAGTGGCTGCTGAAATTAGGAAAGAAATGATGGAGTATCTCGTAGAGAGGACTCAGTCCTTTGTTGCCGAGTCTCTTATCTTAGAGGATCGTCCGGAGGGGGAAGTTTCCGACCAACCTTCTGATTTAATATCTGATTTTATTGAGGACTTTACAGGTCTCAAGAGAAATTTACTCAGCCGTGTGTCTGGGTGGCTGCTTAGTGAGACAAGAGAAGACAAAATTGACGATTTTGTTCAAGAAATGGAGCTCAACAGCTTTTGGTTGTTGGATCGAAGGGAGACTATTGCACAAAATCTACTAAAAAATGTTGACTATAAGAACGAGTTTCACTGTAAGATGAAATTCAAAACTGAGATTGATCTCGAACATCATCGTCTGCAGTGCGGATTTAGAACTCTATTGTGTGAAAATGAGGGCTGCAGTGCCACTTACAGTGCAGCTCATATCGAAAAGCATGATTCTGTCTGCCCTTTTAAGTTGCTTCCTTGTGAGCAGAACTGCCCAGCGATTCTTATGAGGCAGGAAATGGACAAGCATTGTATAACCGTCTGTCCGATGAAGCCTGTGAACTGCCCTTTTTATTCTATCGGCTGTAGAGCTACCGTTCCTAGTTGCAACATTAAACAACATTTTACAGATGATGTTCGTTCTCATATAGTATTCGCTCTTATGTATCTTTACAAGGGAATATCAGCAGAGGATTTACGACCGCGAGCTGAACAGATAGATACGGTAACTTTAATGAAACCTTTATATTTATGTTTTCGGATTTTCTAATGTGTGCTGTAAGGGCATACATTTGGATCCCAAATGAGAAAATATTTTCATGATTATTTCAAGAAAAACGGTAACACTAGTTTCATCTTTCAATTTCTCATGAGAAAATCATGAAAATATTTTCTCGCTGGGTTCTTAACGTGTGCTCCAACACACCATGTATCATTTCTGCAGGAATCTGTTGACTGGCTTGTTCGAATGCAAGGAGTGAGGTCTTTTACAAATGCAGTCAAGGAACTTGACTCTAAGCTAGGACCATTTAAAGTCATAAAGAAGCAAGCAGATCTCGAAAAAGTTTCAGCTGAAGACACAAAATCATCTAAAGATTCTCCGGCCAGAGACTCAAAGAAATCAGAAGCTGTAGAGACTCCGGCAGTAGAACCAGAGAAATCAGATTCTGGAGAGTCGAATTCCCCAAAGCCTCCATCTTTAAGTCCCGAGAAGTAAGAGCATAGAGCTTACATCAATGGTAGACACGACTAATTTGACGCAGAAGTAATTTCGTTACCGGACTTGCCGCTGCCAAAAATAATAAAACTATATTTCTATACTGTACTGGTCAAGAATGACCTAGATATGGAGATGAGTCTGACACATTTTTGTAAAACATGAATTTGTTGATTCAAGGATGTATTATTATTACAAAAAATTACCCCACACATTTGGTAACACATATGTTGCCTCAAATTCGTAAGCTATTTTGAAGAGAGCTTTGAGTTTCGGATACACATATAAGTTATCAGGACTCCTGGTGTTGTCCTTCCTGAACTTGGAAACTCGATACCAACAATTGTAATTACGCTTCCGCCATTACTATTATCGTTACTGTGTAAAGTCACATTTACTCCAACCAGAATAAACAAACAAGATACTCCGCTACTACTATATATACCAACAACGAAAACAACCAAAATCGTCAACAACCCTTATATTATTATCGTTTCATAGTTGTTACTTTCTAATTAACCAACATCCAATAACCTTATAACCAAGGAACTGAAATAAATATGTTCGTTCTGTTAAAAAAAAAAAAAAAAAAAAAAAAAATATATATATATATATATATATATATATATATATATATATATAACTTCATCTCACACATCACATTGTCACGTCCTGATTCTACGGGAATGGAATAGACGTGCGTCACTCGTGCCAAGACACACGACTTGGTGCGAGTCAGGTCTTTGAAATGATATCACTCGAGAATATAAAGAAAAAATAACAAAGTACAAGAGTGCAGCGGAAAGATTAAATATTATTGATAACTTACAAAAGTTTGTACAATGCTTTAAAATGCGGAAATAAAGATTACAATATCGAAGGTTGTGTGAATATTTATGTGTTTGTATAATATTGTGTGTATTTCTGAATGTGTGAAAATGAAGCCTAATGCGTCCTATTTATAGGCCTAGGAATAGGTAATTATGGTCGAATAGGTGTGTTCCTTGTTCCCTTTGGCCTCCTTGAAAAAGGAGGAATTAATCTCCTTGTTCCTCTTCATGTGTAGCGTCCAAAAGAGATATATGGGACGAAGGGTTGCAACCTTCGTTCCCCTTGGATTTGGCGGCAACATATGGGGGAAATGAACCCTTGCTTCCTCGTGAGGGTTAGCGCTTAGAAATAAGGGGATAAGGATGAAATAAGGGGGGATGTATGATAGTTATTGAGATGGGATGTATGTGGACAAGGGACTTAATACATGGCCCTTGGTCACATCTCTTGGCATACTCGTATCTCCTTGGCATATAAGAACTTGTGGACTTCATAGTAGCTTACCCAGCTAACTTCAACTGAGAGTAAGCTGCCCTAACTAAGAGTGAGTTGAGTACACTTGAGTGAGCTAGTCGCGAGCTGGAGTGAACTATTGTTGAGTTGTCCGCAGCTAGTATTTACTTCGTATACGCTTGTAGGCTTCATGTGAGCTACTATAAGCATCCTGTAAGCGTCACGAGAGCTTGAAATAAGCGGATCGTGACATTCTCCCCCACTAGAACGGTTGACGTCCTCGTCAACCCCTAGTATAGCGTGACCATGTCCGTAGATAGCATATAATTTGGTTCATCGAGGTCACGCCTTCCCCAATGTTAAGGTTGATTCGAGGTTATCCCTTGGGCTTTTTTCACGATCCTCTTGTTGGTTTGTCAGGGGTGTCTTCCTCGTTCTTCTTTATTCTTACGTTCGTTTTTGAACTTGGACCGTTGATTAACACTTGTACTTCCATGTGACTTGTGCTTGGTTTTCCCATACTTCGTCGTTCTTTTATTATTCCTTGCGTCGTTGTCCACTGATGGATTCTTTTGGCAATTGGACAGGCTCGTAAGAAATGATCGCCTTCGCACCCGGAACATTTGCCATTCTTTGGTCCTTTCTTTTTCCCGGACTTCTCCTTTTCTTGTTTGAAGTCCTTCTCTTTAGACTTCCTCCATTTCTGGAAGTCTTTCGTTTCTTTGGGCTTTCTTTCTTTAGAAAATTGCATCACTTTATTTTGGAATTTCATCATTTTCTCCACCCAAGTTGTGCCCAGAATTACCTCTAGTGGATGGGTCCCTTGTCGTGACCAGTCGGCAAGAGACCCGTGTTGGACCATCTCCTCCTTTACGTTGATGTCGAAGGATCGTTGTTCGACGTTAAGAATGAGTAGGTTCGTGGTCCATCTCCAAGATCCTATTGTTCTTAATAGGTCAGCACCAAGTAGTACCTCATCGCTTTCGACATCGGCAATTATAAAGTCAGCCACTCCTTGTCAATCTCCAAGTTGAATAGGCACATGATAGGCCATGCGATATTTTAGATGTTCCAAATGTCCTTCTGGTTTGACGGTAGTCTTGACATACGAGTAGTGGATACAGTTTTGTGCGGCCCTTTTGATGGTAAGGACGTTGTATAACGACCTTGGATCCATTGATATTTTGGCCTCCACATTTTTAAATTTCCCCTGAGTCGTCCATATGTTAGGTTCATAAAACCCTTAATTAGACTCTTCTAATTAGTTTCTAAATTACTCACAAATTTAGAATAATAGATCTAGTGCATGCAAAAGGAATTAATAAGAAATAAGGAGAAAA
>VHZZ01017691.1:26347-41830 GCA_009801015.1 Silene noctiflora
TTCATAAAGATAATCTACTTTTCCAGTATTTGATTTATGGGAAGACGAAGAGGACAAGGATGTTAAAATACTAGAAGTGTTTTCCATATTTTTTTGATATGGGACCAGTAACCATAACAGAATGTCTTATCTCTTATCTTCCTAATAAGTTTTAAAGAATAATGAGTAATCCCCTCTACAAAAAATCCTAAGTATGAAAAAGTATGCTCTGTGGTTGCCACCCTGTGAATCTTCCACATCAAAAAATTTTTACTAGGAAAAGTAGAGTGTGAAGAATTAATTTTGATGTTCTTGGTGTAGCCTATGATTTTGTAGAGGAAAAGGTAGCCGGGAAATGTGTGATTTTAGCGCCAAAAAAATTTAAGAAAACCCCTCAAACTGGAGAAAATTAATGAGTGACAAAAAAAAAAAAAAAAAACACACAGAGAAATGCAGAAAACAATCAAGTCATTCTTCAAACACTTGCCTACTTGTAATGCTGCACCACAAACTTCCAATTCCAACAACTTGTTCGACGAAATTAGGGTTCATGAGCTCCCCCAAATTCGAGTTAAGTACACTCGTCAAGCTTTGGATTCACATCAATCCACCAGGTATTTCTCATTTCCTCCTATTTTTCGACGAGTACTTTAATACTCCCTTCGTCCCAATTATCTGTTTATTTTCTTAATCAAAGATAAATAAACGATTGAGACGGTGGGATTAGGAGTAGTTTATTGCCTACCCAGATGGTATTATTCATTAATTTGTTGTAATTAGTAAATGTAACCCTAATTTGACAGGGGAGAAGAAACAAATTATGGATTAATTGGGGAAGAGAATTTGGAGGAGAAGGAGAAATTGGAGGTTGTTTGTAGCAAAGGGAAGACATTGAACAAGAAGAGAAGTTATGCCCAATTTCATTTGGAATTAGGTCAATCTGATTTCCTCCTTCATACTTGTAAAGTATGTGGGACTAAGTATGCGAAAGGGGAAGAAATCGATGAGAAGGTTCACGCCACGTTTCACAAGAATTTTACCAATGGTATCCCTTTTAAGGTGGGTGGATTATGATCCTATGTCGCTTTCTTGTATGTGTGTTTATATTTGATTGTGTGGTTTTGACAATGGTGTGTATAGGGTTGGCGTCATGAGAACGTGATTGATCATCCCTTGCCTGAGAAGGAGAAGGACCGTGTTATTCTTGTGTCCAATTGCGATCCTCCTGCTCAGAGAAAGAAGGTTGTTGGTTTAATTATTGTTGGACTAGATGAACATTAAGCTTTTACGATGTGTTAGTGATGTTTAGTTTGTCTAATTAGCTTACAATTGGTGTTAGGTCCAAGAGGTTGTCAAAATGATGGAGATTGAACTCGGTGATGGATGGATCTTCCATGACCTTTGTCAGGTTGCAGATTGGTTTTTGATTTTTCAGTTGTTAACTTACTGCATTGTGTAATATGCGTGTTATGTCTGTATTGTAATAACAATCTAACGCGCCTGTTTTTGCCTGTGTTGCTGTCATTTGCAGGTCTATCTATATGTTTCATCACAAAGAATTGCTGGATGTGTTGTTGCTGAGTCGATAAACACTGCACACAGAGTTCTTTTGGACTCCATGGACAAGGTTTTTCATGATATTAGCCGGAAGAAAGTAGCTTCAAAACCAACGACATTACAGTTTGGTGAGTTTTGTTTTCAGAGGGAAGTGTCTCGAAAAGGCTCTTCTCATAGAAGCTCGGACGTATTGGATTCAAATGCATTGAGACCACTTGTGTGCGAAGAAGAAGCTACATCCACTTCGTGTGGCATACGTGCGATCTGGGTCACCCCTTCTAACAGAAGAAAACATATCGCAACTCATTTATTGGATGCTGTCAGGTAGTGTACACTTAGTATTATTCGTTTCACAGTTTTTTTTTATTTGTTCTTTAAAGTTTTTGTTGTGATAAGGTCTCGTGTTTCTGACAATTGGTTAAGAAAAGATTTTAGAAAAAAATCGCCACTACTATAGTTTTGCTAGTAACGCTTAACTCTTTGAGTTGTGAGAATTCAGTAAATTCCTTATATCCCACATTGTTCCCGCATACTATAGCTTTCCTCTCTTTAGATGGTACCCAGTACATGTTAGTTTAATTTGAAACCCAACTAACAAGACATTGGTTAAAACTCGGTGAAACTTTAGTCTGACAAGACACTGCTAACTTTACTGGGACTTGTTTGATAATGTTCTATGAAAGTTGGCACTTGGCTCTTGGCACTTTGGCTGTGAACCAAATTTATTAAAATTTACCTGCATTTGCTAGTTGAATATGAAAATGTTCCATTTTTTCAGTATTAATTAATGGGAGAAATTTAGTTGACATTTCTCAATGACTGGTTGTACAAAAGGTTAACATCTATTTAGTGCTAAGTACAGCTGAGTTATCTATGTGCTCTGTACTGTTGCCTCATGATTTTCTTCCACTTTGCGAGAATTTGTTTTTGAAGAAAATGCGTAAGTGGGAAACAAGTGACGGCATAGTACACCACTAATCCTTCTTTGCTTTCTAAATGTTGGTGCTTTGTAAGGGGTGTTGTAATAGGGATTCGATTAATGGGTTAATGCTTGATACTCGGATACAGTATTAAGGCTCTTTTTTTTCCAATTGAAAATTTGTGGTTTGTTTGTACAAAAATATAGCATTATGTGAGACTTGGTAATTTGTGACGGAGCTTCTAAGGAGCCTTTATCAATTTAAGTATTTGTTCAAAATCCTGAACTTCAATTGATTAATGACTAGTCTACTTCAGTCATCTGGGTGTTCATCTTTATGTATTACTGTAAGTATCACACCTGAAAATGAGCTGTGAAGTTATGGAGCAAGCCCATACAGAAAACCTCAAAGCCACACGGCTGCCCTAAAACTAGCTGAGCACAAGCAAGAAGGCTGCTAATTCGGACTGAGCAAACCTTTAGTTATGAACATCCTAATAATCACCCTTCCCTTTGACCAGTATCTATCCCAAAGACTTGTGTCTTTGAAAGATAACTATCCTGGTATGCATGATATATACGATGTTTCCACCGGCACATGCATACATAAAATAGAAACAACAACATTCTATTTGTGTGCTACTCATATGTTTTATACTTTTGTTAACCTGATATGCTGTACGATCTTTTAATTTACAGTTTATTTCCCGTTCAGGAAAAGTTTTTCCATAGATCGTGTTCTAGAGCACTCTCAGCTAGCATTCTCTCAGCCAACCTCAACCGGAAAGGCATTGGCTTTAAAATACGCTGGCACTGGATCTTTTCTGGTGTACAAAGCGAACTAAAAACGCTCAGGCTACTGGTCCATACTCCATACAATATCAATGTATGTTGTTCATATTGAAACATGTGATAATTTTGCAACTTTATCTATCTCTTATAGAAATATAGAATTTTCTTTTTCTCTTAACCACTAGCAATGCTTTGCTTTCCTCTCCCATTTGTTCTAATTTATTCTCCATAAAATCGCGGGAAATCACCTTATTAAAAACCATTTTTTGTTAATAAACCATCATGAAATGTTTCATAAATAGTCAGTCACCTTGTACAACATTTGCCATAGAAAGATGTCACTCTAAATTTGAGGAAAAATCGAACTCAAACTTTTAAAGCGTCTTGTACAAGAATTAGTGTTTTTGTTCGGGGGAGGGGGAAAATGACTAGATAAGGTTTGTTCATCCCTAAGTTTAACTGCCTAAGCCAATGTCCATATATTTAGACTGCTTATTGTCTCTATAGACTGGCTCAACGACCTTTGTCCTAAATTTGTAATTCCAATTGATGGTCGTGATAAGCTTATTTCGACTTTGGACATTATTATACTCTGTATCAAATACTATAAAATAGGTTATGTTCCATGTATCAAACATTTATTTTCATAACATTATACTCCGTATTTATTAAACAAGTTAATATAGGGCAATTCTCATTTGTGACGGAAGGTATCCGTCACTTTGAGAAGACGGGTACCAAATTGTGAGACAAAAGACCCATGAGAGGAGAGAGGAAAGCAAGTGGAGGGGTGCCCCCACCTTTTGCTTTATTCGTTTTGTGAGTGGCATTACCCGTCACAAATACCGACCCGTCACAAGGGAGACGTTTTGGTTAATATAACTATAGTGTATAGTATTGCATAAATGGCATGGAATATTAGTTAAAGTCAATCCCATATGAGGACCAAAATCAATTGAGAATAGCATGCCTAGGATGGAGGAGTGCAATCTACTCCTGAAAAAGAAAATCTTTCGGTTTGATGTAATAAGGGTTGGTTAACCAGAGCAAAATATGATCTCAAAGCATGGTGGGTGGGTGGACAGCATCATTGCAGTACAGTATAACAATTTCCCATAAACTTTAACCCTTTCATTATTTTAGCAATCTTTTTTTACTTTTCTAGATTAACTTGGCCTCTTTATTTTACCTCATATCTAGAGAGACAATTATTGCCATATTTAGTGATTAGGTTTTTAGGGAGAGTGTTTTACCACGGATAAATATTTCTTATTGTTGAATATATGTGGAAGAGCATTTTGATCAAACGTATGGAATTGGCTTCAACGGAGATAAGGAGTATTATTTTTCCGTATTATTTAATTACGTTCTGGCACAAGGCATTTGACTGTTTGGCGTTAGGAGTTATGCCTATGTTTCTTTATTGCTCACAGCAAGAGCCAAGTTTACTGATTAGGTTTTTTAGGGAGAGTATTTTACCACGGGTAAATATTGCTTCGCCACTGGATCCTTGGTTGAAGCCAATTACTTATTGATCAAACGTTGAAGCCAATTACTCATTGTAGACGGCCACTATCCGTCTAAAGCTGAAGACGGATAGTGGCCCTCTCACAAAATGAAAGTGGGAGGGCAAGTGGGGGTATCCATTTCCCACCCAGTTGCACTATCCACTTAC
Source organism: Silene noctiflora (assembly GCA_009801015.1). NCBI lineage: Eukaryota > Viridiplantae > Streptophyta > Magnoliopsida > Caryophyllales > Caryophyllaceae > Silene > Silene noctiflora. The sequence continues at coordinate 31,270 of VHZZ01017691.1, forward strand.
ATTTTGTGAGAGGGACACTATCCGTCTTCAGCTTTAGACGGATAGTGTCCGTCTACCATGAGAATTTGTGATTATTTAATTACGTTCTCACAAGGCATTTGACTGTGGCGTAATGACTATGTTTCTTTATTGCTCACAGCAAGAGCAAGAGGTGATATAGTCAAGCCTTTAAGCAAGGAAAGCCCTTGTGGGTTCTGAGTTCTGACAATGTACTATGGTCAGTATAAAATTTATCAAATGTGTTCTGAAAATCTATTGCTTGAACGTCACTCAGGCTCTCTGCCATATATGACCTCCTTAAAATTCCTTAATTGAAACATTAAGTGATCTGTCCTTCCCTCGATTTGAGAGGGGATTCATCTGAATCATGGAAATTTGTTTCCAAAATATTAATATCTGGGTTATTGAAGGTGTGTGAGTCGAAGTATGGATCTCGGATAATGTTGTTCTCTCTAACCTTTGGGAGGTGCAACCGACTATAGTTGATGAAGTATGTGGAATTTATGTGGGGAAATTTATTTAGGTAAAAGTAAATCAATTTAGGGGTAAAAGAAACATGAAAACAGTATGAACAGAGCATCTTAGTCGTAGAATTCAAAGAGCATGGCAGAGAAGGAAACACAGTCTGAGAGCTGAACAAGGAGGGTACACAGTAAACTGCATCGTTCCGGACAAGAGCATTATTATTATTATTATTATTATTATTATTATTATTATTATTATTATTATGAGAATAGAATTGTTGGACAACACTCTATTTCAGCATTACACATTATATAGATTTTCATCAGTTAATACACTTTTTTACTGCTTATGTCAACTCTTTTACACTCTATACCTAGTTACCTACCCAAGTACGCAACCTAAATCTACGCCTCAAATCTTGTTTCTGCTCCACTCAGTCTCAGTCTCAGTCTGTCAATACTTTTCTTCATGTCTGACCCCTTTGAATTTCCCAAATTACCCTCTGTATTTCGTAATTTGGCTTTATAACATAACATAACACTATACATAACCCTACATTTTTACACACATCATCAGCAATAAATCACTAAGTTGCGTTTTGGGTAATGAGTGTGTACTACTTAGTTTAAAATAAAGGTATTTGGTGCAACTTTTCTCAATTTTAAAACTTCTCTTTACTGACTTTTATGTCTTATTGTCGGTAAACGTTCATCTAAATACTTTAAAATTTCATTGCATATTTTTCATCCAATTAGCGTAATCCAACATTATTATAACTCTTGATGACGACTGCTACCAATAATGCAATCTGGTTTTTTTAATCAAATATTATTACTCCTTATGGCGCATTTTTATGTTAATTTTTAGTTTCGGTTAGGTCTATCCAGTTCAATTAATTTTTGTTTTTCAGTCTGGTTTCACTCAAAAAGAATACAACCTGAATCTTGTACCCGAGAAACACGAAGAGGTAGGATTATAGGAACTGAAGGCCATTGAAGTTCATAGGCAAAAGCATTATATTCATACCCTTTGGAACCTTACAATGCAACAAGGAGATGAAGCTCATAACCACTCTTAACCTTCTTGATCAAGGTCCAAACTCACTATATAAAACATCATCATCGACTGATATACAACAATACAACTACACTAAATTTAACTTTCATCTTAGATTCATAAGCATACAAAATATTATCTGATTTAGAAGCACAACGATAATTAGTTAATAACCTCAAACAACCAAAAGAACCCCACAAAATCTAAAACCCTAGATGTAGGCGTTTATTTCACAACAGCTCAGATTAGTGTGGACTTGCGTACAACATAGCGATAGGCAGCAACCTTCCTCCTTCGGGATGCAGTGTTGTCCACAGATAACACCAGTTTCCCAGCCTCCCTAGCGAGAAACGAGTTGTGCACAGCTTCATCCGAGGAGCTTAGTTTCTTGGGTTTTTCCACAGCAATGGTGTAGCTATCTTTGGCATTTGGGATGAACTCTGCACTGTATTCCAAGTCCCAACCTCCCACCACTAAGTCCCACGTTATCGTTGCAGCTGCCTGTAGCATTAAGAAAGAACACCATGAATTTCATTAAACAACATTGTTTAATACTAACCGAACCAGAGAATTCATCCATATGGTTGAATCATACTTGTACTTCTCACACAATATAATCGCAAGTTTCAATAAAATTAGTGTTGCTCATCCCAAAATGTGCTTTCTACTCTTTAATACAATGAGCAATTAACAATTAACATGCATTTAACAAAAAAATTACCATCATCATTGACCTGGTTAGTGTTGTTATTCTAAGAACACAAGAAACCCACTAAATTGCTAAATTTGTATCGTAAAACGTTGAAACAATAACTAATATTCATACTCACTCCATTCAAGAATAAACTTCCTGAGTTTTTGTTTGGTGCTAATGAATGATCTTACTACACGGACATATGGAATCTTTTAAAATCATCATTAATGCGTTTGTTTTGCGACATTATCAATACTCTCCTCGATTTGTATTTTCATCCACATCTCGCTAATTCCCGTGAACAAGAAACCAGGGAGTAAAAGAGGTAATACAAACAGTAAATAACTTAACCTCAATGCCTTCAATCTGAATGTTGACTTTCTCACCACCTTTAACAGTAAATTCAGATGCCGGTTTAGCTGGACCGTTCTGAAGATCGCCAGGACGGCTCAGACCCCCATAGTGAACAGGAACATCTTCCGGCCTAATGTATCTGATTAGAAAATAGTATATGAAAACCCACTTATTAGATAAAGCTTTTTCTTTAATACTGTAATAATTAGAGGAAGTGGGAAAGGAAAATGACAGCACAAGGAAACATGATCACAGGAAATTAGTTTCTTTTTGTTTTGAAATCATAAAATGCGGACAAAGAAAAAGGAAGCTTTAGACAAACCAAACAGAAAGTGATAAAATTTTGCAGTGTACTCAAATGTCCTTTACCTACAAGCAATATCCATTTACAAGCAACTTCTTAATTAAAAGTAAATGCTGAGCCGTATACTTAATTCCTTAATCCAAAATCATTCACAAGAACACAATACTAATTAACACTAATGGCTTTTTCCCAAAATCGGTCCATTATATATCGTTGAGACGTTGATGGTACTCATATGAATCCATTGTATATCGTTGAGACGTTGATGGTACTCCCTCTATTCAAATAGATTCACTATTCACTACAATCTATGTACTTGTGTTGTGGCAATTCAAACCATCTTACTAATTTTTGATAAAATTTTCTAGTAAAAACAAAGATTGCCCTCTTAAAAGGTAGAATTACCACTGCATATCCCACTCACTTTTACTTTTACCTGCATTCTCTCTATCCACTTGACATGTACTCCGTATGACTTTTTAGTTGCCCATTCCTTAGAACTAGTGACATTGTAATTTAGTAAATCAAAGGGTATGGAGGAAATAATAAACAACACAAAGATGCATCATCTACACTTGTCAAGTTTGAAATCAGATAATTCCCCCATCTCAGTCAATTGTTTACCATTTTTATTCTTTAATCAGGTAAACAAATGATTAAGACGAGTTGAGTACTAAAATGTACTCCCTCCATTCAACTCCACACTACACATTTCTTTTTTCATGTTTGCCAACGCGGGTTTTGGGCGTTAAATATCTTTAGCTACGTATTTGCAAAAAATATAAAAGTTAGATATTTATAATGTACTCGTTAAGACGAATCAAACAAGATCTCACATGAATATATTTTTACTTATGTATTGAGAGAAAAATGAACTTGAAGATCATTTGTGAATAGTGTGCAAAATAGACAAGGGTAGTGTGTAGCTGAATGGAGGGAGTAATAACTGACTTGTAGAGAGTCTCAGCAACATTGGTCTCCTTGGCAATGACAAACTTGCTCTTTGTTCTTTGAGTCAGAAATGGGCTGAACATTGAGTACAGCAAGCTAAAATACCATGGCACATTGATAAAAATCTACATAAAACACACCCAAAAACACATTAATTAACAACATAATTACCATAAGTAAATCCAAACAACAACAAAATTGTGAGATTAGGGGGGTCGGATGTAAAAAGAAGTTACTACCTTTCTAGCAACCATTTCAGGGTAATTATCCTGAAAAAGGGATAAAATCTGATTAGAAGCAACCCTAAGTTCTCTCTTAGGCATATCTTTAAGATCAGTAACTTGAATAATAGAATTAACAGCAGCAGGTTTAAAATGAAGTAACTTAATCCCTCTCTCAAGAACTTGAACTCTCCACCTTAAAAACTTCTTAATCTTATCATCATCACCAAAAAACCTCTCATACATATCCTTATCTTTGAACACACCATAAGCATTATAACAAACAGGATGACCTTCTTTATCAAATCCATGCATATAAGCAACTAGACCTTCTAATTCCTTAAACCCTAATTCCTCTTCCAAAATCCCATCTGCCATGAACTCTTTCCTCCAACTTAATGACTTTTCTAACATTTCATATGCATCAGATACTTTGAAATCTCTAGCTCTTAGGAATTTAAGGAGAATAACATCAGATTTATCGGTTTCGGGGAGAAGTGGGATGTTCCACATTGTAGGGTTTTGTGAAGAATGGGATGAAGAAAGCTTGTTTCTTAGCTCAACAAGTGATCTTTTTTCAGATTGTTTGAGGTTAGAGAGAACATAAGTGTCTTCTTTGAAGGAAGGTGAACCAACTCCATAGTTTTTAGTTGTTGTTGTTGTTGCTTCCATTAAAGAGTTGATTAAGCTTCTTTTTGCAGGGGTTTTTGAAGGAGAAGAAGTGGGTATTTGTGCTTCCATTGTTTTTTGGTGTGTTTTTGAAGAGGAAAACAGAGAGGGGATAGATAGATAGATAAAGAGAAAGGAGGGATAAATTAGTGAAAGGAAGAGGGGCCTTGCAATTCAAAGTGTAAGGAGAAAATGGGAGGGTTTTTTTCTACTGCAAAAGCTGGGAAAAGGTAAAACATACGAGAGGACGCGTGAGTTTCCAGGCAAACTGTTTTCTTGATTTGAATTGAGAGGGGTGAGTCTCTCAAGGTTGAAATTTTAAACATGCCAAACATCATCTTGAAGTGACATGTGAATATTTGACTCTTTTTCTCCACGAGGAATACTTTTGTGTTTACCTCCTAAATTCTTGTTTTGAGGGAGGTATCCGCTTCATCGTTAATACTCCCTTCATTCAACTCCACACTACCACTATCTATTTTGCACACTATTCACAAGCGTGTGTTCAACTTCAATTTTCTCTCAATACGTAAATGACATTATATTCATGTGGGATCTTGTTTGATTCGTTTTTACGAGTATATTATAAATATCTAACTTTTATAATKTTTGCTAATACGTARCTAACGATATTTACCGCGTAAAACACGTCTTGGCAAACGTGCAAAAAGAAARTGGTAGTGTGGAGTTGAATGGAGGGAGTATCTATCAAGTTTTTCTTATCTCGATTATTTATTTATTTTGGCAAAAATATTAAAGAAATTATAAAAATTTAAACTCGAGACCTATTGTCCAGGATACTCCGTTTTAACCTGAGACTTATTGTCCAGGAATCGGGCAAAAATATAGATTAAGTGTGCGCTTCGTTAGCCAAAAAGAAATCAAAGCCAAGGAAATAAGAAAATCAATGATAAATTAAAGAGTTCTCTCACATATCCACTTGTCCACTTGTGTAACATTACCAAAAATAGAAATAGATAACAATTGTGTGATACGCCCGGAAATAGAAATACATAACAATTGACCGAGTATTATTATTATTATTCTCCATCCTCTTTACGATGAGGTCTTAGCTTAGTAGTTACTAGTTACCATGAAAATATCGTGATAATAGGTAACATTTTAGAAGCCGAGTTCATATTTTACACCAGAAAAAGGAAAAAACAATGATTTTCAACATTTTTTTTACGTGGAAAACTATTTACCGTTTAAAAGTTAGTTTTATTAAACATATGAATTAAACCATTTCTACTCTTTTCTACACATTTCCACTTGTGACGATTATATCATTTCAATTGTGATGCCTGGTTTGGTCATTTAATTAAAAGGTTATTATTTGTCATTTTAATAACTGATCGTGGGTTTAATAATAATAAGTTGATAACCAATGTCATTTTATTAACGACTCAAAACTAAACCTTCTTTGTGTAAAGAATTGGTGAAAGATGATTTTCATTGAATGAATAATACAAGTATATATACTAGTACAAGCTAGGTTACGACTTGCCTAAAGATAATTACAAAGCGCTCCTTACCCAAAGTTACAAGATACAATAAACGATTTATGGACAATATAACTGAACTGAATATTCACATAAGATATGTACCTGGAGAACAAGCAAGACGGTCGGGCGAAGAGTAAGACCGAGCTTGGAAGCAAGAAGCAGAAAACGGGCCTTCAGAAGAGCCTTAGTGAATGTATCCGCAAGCTAATCAGTACCATTAATGTGTTGCACGCGAAGATGACCAAGCTGAACTTGGTCACGGACAAGATGAAACGCAAGGGCAAGATGCTTCATACGAGAATGAAAAATCGGATTGGCGGGGTAGTGAGAAGCACCAAGATTATCACTGTAAATGACGGGGGTAGCAGAACACGGAGCTTGAATTTCAAACAGTAAAGAGCGCGGCCACAAAACTTCAGTCGTAGTGTAAGCTATAACACGAAACTCGGCCTCATTAGAGGAGCGCGAAAGGGCACACTGTTTCTTAATTAGAAGACCAAGAAATCGGCTCCGCAGCCAAGAAAAATAATATATCCACTAGTTGAAACATAATCATCTGTATCACCAGCCCAATCCGCAACGCAAAAAGCATGAAGAACCATAGGAGATGACTTAAGCAAGTGAATACAGTGATTAGTCGTACCTTTAAGATAGTGCAAAAGGTGTTTCAGAGCCACCTAATGAACAGCAGTCAGATGAGTAAGATATTGGGCAAGTTTATTGACGGAGAAAGCAATGTCGGGCCGGGTAAGAAACAAATACTGAAGACTGCCCACAATGGCACGATACTTCGTGTCATCAAGAGCAGTTTCATATCGGGTTAACGTTGTAGCGGCAATTCGGTAGACATAGGGGTAGTTACGGGACGACATTAGAGCATTTCATATTTTTCGAGAATATCACTGACATATTTCGATTGATTGAGTTGTAAACCACAGGTTGTACGAGTCACCTCAACCCCTAAAAAATACGAGAGCGGACCTAAGTCCTCTACCGAGAAGCTAGTAGAGATAGTACAGATAAAAACATCAATAGTAGTAGGAGACGAACCGGTGACAATTATGTCATCAACGTAGACTAAGACAAATAAACAACTATTAGTAGAACCAAGAATAAAAAGAGAAGAATCAACGACAAAGCTGCGAAACCCATAGGAAGTCAAATAGTTTTTCAATTTGGTATACCAAGGACGGGGAGCTTGCTTGAGGCCATAAATGGCACGAGTGAGCTTGCAAACATAAGACGGATGAGTCGAACTTACAAATCTAGGAGGCTGGACCATATAGACTGACTCGTGAAGGGTACCTTGTAAAAATGCAGGAGGTTGGACCATATCAATTTAGCGTAGAGTCCAGCCATGAGACACAGCGAGTGTAACATCCCGTAGTTTCTAAGGCTGACACTCGGCCGAGTAGATAGTGTAGTCGACCGAGTGGAGCTCACTCGACCGAGTAAATGAACTGTGTAGCACCCGAATTATCCGGCCAAGAAAATTGAAGGGTTACCATCTCGGTTTCCCGAGTTAGTGATTCAGAGATACAATCAAGAAACGTTCATTATAAATAATGGTTTAGTGAATTACATAAATGTAAACAAATGAATACATGAATATAAGTCATGCTAATACGACCCTCTAAAGGAAACTATCTCATGTCAACTCGGCTACACGTCTGAAGCTCGTCCCGTCTCCCGCATGACACCAAACACCACCTGTACATAACCTACTCCCCATATGATCGAAAATATCATATGGATCAACACAGGCCACCCAGAAATAAGTGACAATTTACAAATAGCCACAAACGTTCAGTTTTGATAGTATAAACATGTAAGACACGGCAAATGAAGTACGATTATGCAATACGACAATTATTACATGGATGAGACTCGGTTCCACCAACGCCACACCGGTACCGGGACACACCCAGACATACCCACAACTCGGTAAAGGCACCGCAACACCGCCCACCAAACAGCCGGACCGCAGCCCGTAAAAAGGTACTCTGGACACACCGGTGGTTCCCGGGCCCGAGAGCGACTCGGATCCCCTGCCAGATGACGTGACTCAACCTCACGCGCCCTCCATAAATCAAGCCGTTAATGTGCACATCCCTCTTGGAGTGGGAAACTCCAAGAGGCGACTCAAGCGTAAGACGGTCTCCCAACCGCCTTACGTCTCCATAACAATCACAATATCATCACCAACCTCCAACATATGCAACCATCACAATATACAACATACGCTATACAACATTATATGCCAACATGCCATAAATGCCAATTCCGACACATATGAGACTCTCCAAATCCTCAATTACCAACATGAGATGCAATACGACTCATCCAATGCAACTAACGACAAATGACTATTAACAAACATATACAATACCGAAACTGAGTAGGATTAACCTACCTTTAAGCAAATCTTCAATACCTACTCGAATCCAACACTATCCCGTCTCATGAAACTGTCTCGTCCTATACAAGTCACATAATACTATCACAATACATCCTACACTATTATACTGTAACACCCCAATTATCCGGCCAAGATAATTGAAGCGTTACCATCTCGGTTTCCCGAGGTAGTGATTTAGGAGATATAATAAGAAGCCTTTATTATAAATATCGGTTTAGTGAATTACATAAATGTAAACAAATGAATAAATAAATACAAGTCATACTACTACGACTCTTTAAGGAGACTATCTCATGCCAAATCAACTCCAAGTCCAAAGCGCGGCCGACACGTCAACAAGCAAAACCTGTATTCAACCTACTCCCCATATGATCGGAAATATCATATGGATCGACACAGGCCACCCCGGAAATAGGTGACAATTTACACAGACACACAACACGTCAGCTTCAATAAATAATATGAGACACGACAAACGAAATATGATTATGCAATACGACAATGAAATACATCTGATACAACCTCCTACCACACCATACCGGTACCGGGACACACCCAGACGTACCCACAACTCACCGGTACCGGGACGCATCCAGACGTACCCACAACGCGGTGACGACACCGCAGCACCGCCCACCAAAACAGCCGGACCGAAGCCCGTAAAAAGGTACTCCGGACACACCGGTGGTACCAGGCTCGAGAGCGACTCAGATCCCCTGCCAGACGACGTGACTCAACCTCACGTGTTCCTCTGTGACTTAAGCCATTAATGTGCACATCCCCCCTCAAAATGGGAAGCTCCGAGAGGCGACCCGAGCTTGAGACGGTCTCCCAACCGCCTCACGTCTCCAAAAGAACGAGTAACACCACCATACACCGCCAACAACCTCCACAAGTACAGGTAGCACGATATGCATGACTAACTCAATAAATGCAAGATACCATACAATATGCCAATTACCAACTCATATGACCATCCAATTACATATATTGAAACTGAGTAGGATTAACCTACCTTTTAGCAATCCAGTCAAATAAATAAGCAACGGATACAAATGCGCTCTTCCACAAAGTCAGCACCTAATTAAGATAATTAAATATAATTACTAATTAATCTAATTACTAATATAATTATATAACGCGATATAATTAAATCAAGTCCGATTCGTACCCATTATTTAATAATTAAATCCCGACTCACTCACCGCTACCACCGTGAACCACTACCACCAGCCGTGGTGGAACACGACCAACAACCACATCGGTAACAACCACACCAACAACAACAACACATAACACGCAACACCACCACCAACACGATTCACCACCTAGCACAACCCCACAGCCACCACTGTGGCCACCAACACTCGTCGACTACCATTAGCATCGGTCGCCACTTCAACCACCACAGTAGCACCGACAGCCGACAACCACAACCCCAAATGCGACCCCTAACACCAACAACACGCAGCTACAACAACAACATAACCAGTCCCTACAACCCCCTTTTGACCCCATTTTTCTACCACCTACCGCCATCCGTTCCATCACCCAAGACCACCACTAAGATCCCCAATCAACCCTCAACAAAACCCACCCAAGTCTCCCCCAAGTCAGCCACAAAAACTGGGTCAAAAACTCGTCTTAAGACGGTTTCATAATAACCACTAAAACCTAGATCTACTCAGTCAAACCCCTTTTTTGGGTGGTCAACGGTGGGTCTAAGGTGGTCAACGACGGTCCCAAGGCGGGTCAAGGTCGAGGCGGGTTAAAGCTTTAAATTAAATAATATTAAAACTAGTATAAGACGGTCTTACCTTAAGGCGAGGGGACAAAATCTTCTAATCTCTTCTTCTCTCTTTTTCTCTCTTCTTTTCCTCTCATCTTATTTGTGTGGTGGAAATGAAATGTGAAATGTGATAA
>VHZZ01017695.1:3767-17944 GCA_009801015.1 Silene noctiflora
ATTTTTTGCACAATTTCCGAAAGTAAAAGGCTCAGTCTTCTGTACTGACTACTGCGATTTCCTACGTTGAAAGATCAGTCTTCCATACTGATTTTTTATACTTACCAAACTGATTGTGCAGATTACTATTTTGCATTTCCGAGGACACTTTAATACGGTTCTGGATCCTTCCYTTTTCCACTATAAAAACAGCCTACCTACATCATTTCTGAACACACAACAAACATTYAGTCTTCTCTCATCTCTCTAAATCTTTCTYTGTTTTCCCTAGCTGATATTTGGCAACGTTCTGTTAGTAGTTCTCAATCTRAGTCTTTRTCGTACACCTTAGGCTCGRAAGTCGTGTAACCCTGGGGGTTGGTTGCCAAGAGGCCGTGTGTATCGAGCGGGGCAAATACAACTTTAGGGCAGTGATTCTGATCACGCCACGACATCTTATCTTAAGTTCTGTAAGTTTGTTCTGTTCACTGTCTGTGTCATAACTATACCGCCTACACTTACTTCTGTTTATAATTGTACTCCATAGTTTTTAAGCTAAAATAAGGAGTTCTGAAATTACAAATTTTATTTATGAGCTAATAAAAAGTTTTAGTTTATCATGTAGTAGAGCTGTAGAGATGTTGGAGTAATAAAGTACATAATTTTCTTAACATAAAATTCAAAGTTATCAGTATAAAAACACGAGTATTCAAATTAAAAACGATTAAGGTTGATAAAAATTCACAAGTATTGAAATTTGATTTTAAAATCTAAAATCCATAGTATTTAAGTTGAAAAAAAAAAAGAGTAAATCAAAATCATAGGTGGAGTAATTGGGTTCAATAAAAATAATAATTCTTTAAGTTTTTAATATATATACATTAGTAATCAAATTAAAACCGTTAAGATTTCAAACCTGGTTGTTGTCAATCGTCAATTTGTCATCATCGTTGCTCAGAGGCTCCATAGTTGTGACCTTCTTAACTTAGGTATTGAGGACGGTTAATTGAATTGTCGTCATCGACGTTAAATGCTACTGGGAAATAGCGAACGTAATGGCGGCGAAGATGGTAAGTTTGATGGTTGCAGGTGTGATGTCGTGATGGGGCGGGGACTGAGGAAAGCGGCAGGGATGGCCGGATGGGTCCACGACCATGAGGTTGATGAGATTTGATGAAAAGCGTAGTATGAGTCTCAAGGTAGTTGAGTGCCATGGGTTTTTAATTTCGTTTGTTTTTATTTCTCTTTATTTTTAATGGGATTACTCTCTTATTGGACCCGTCCTATGCTATAGAACGGTCTTATAGGAGAGTTGCTGACACTAAAATAATTGAAGGGCAGTACGAATGGTAGATGTTAAGAAAAAAAAAATCAAAACCTATCGTTTATGACAGTCAAATCTTTGGTACTAAAGTATGATTAGTGTGTATATATAAACATATTCGGAATAATTGTGATTTAATCCGAAGTGATGAAGCTATTATACCTGTATATCTCAAGGTCATTGTAAACTCTAATAGGTAGATGAAATTTACATCGGACCATGGTCGATTACCGCCCTCGCCTCACACCTCCTTGTCATCGCCCTCCCTTTGCCACCATTCACCACACGATGCCCCTGCCCTTGCCACTGCGACAAGACTCCATCGACCCCCGTCGTTAACTCTCAACCACCCTAGCTGTCCAGAATGTTTCGTATGCCACCAAAGACCCCAAAACCCTAACTTAATTAAAAAGAAACATTAGAGAAATATTAATTAAATTAAAAAATTTCAATTAATGAGTCTAATATTTGTTCTACATTCCAATTATCGTTAACAATTAAACAAATTTGATTAATTAAAGTTTTGTATAAAGTGTAGTATGGTTAGGTTTTCAAAGAATTGTGTTGAGAGTTTTTTTTAGCAAAGGGTAGGCAAATGGAAACTACTGCGTAAAAAGTACTGAAATGAGTAAAAAACCGCATTGTGAAAATAAACTTTTTTTTTTTTTTTATCAAACGGAACTATAGGGAAGAGTAAAGTAAAGAAAAATTATGAAAAAAAAAAGTACATGAAAAAATAAAACGCGTCAGGAAAACATTATTACGTCAAGTAAAAAAAACTGTATATAAAAGATCAATTACGATTTACGACAAATGAACACATTTGGGCCGAAAAAGCTACAAAAATGGGTTATGGACTTATGTGGGATAAACCTAAACAAGCCTAAAAAAACCCGTCTCACTGCGCAAAGAAGAAGAACTTGAAAGCAGAAAAACCCACAAAGTCGGTCTCCCAAAAAATCCGAATCCCCGGTTCGCCGATTATCCAAACCTTCTTCTCCTCCTTCACTACCCTAAACTCTTCTTCTTCTTCCTTCTCTCTACATCTCTCTTTCTCTCTCTAAACTCAATAATATCCGCCATAGATTTCACTTCACTTTAGCTACCATAACCTTCGCTCGCCTCCTTTCTCTATCGGTAATTTTCATTTTTAAATTCGTATTATTTTTGTTTTTAATTTGTTTGTAGTAATTTACGCGTATATCTATTGGTTTCATGATTGTGATTTCATTATTTTCGGCGATAATTTCAGCTGATTTTTCTGCAGTTTTTGTAATAAGATGATATTGTTTTTATTTCCTTTGAATTTTGTTTAACCTAGAAAAATTGTTAATACTGTGCCGTTTTGTGTTGCTATCTGTAGTAATTAGGAATTTTACTGAATTTATTGATGATTTATGTGTTAATTTTGAGCTTAGTATTCATTTACGAGCTTGCGAATTGATTCAATACAAATTGAAGTGAGTTACTCTTTCGGTCTCAAATCATTTGTTTACCTTTTATATTCATCTTCATCGTGGATTGGGACGAAAGGAGTACATAGCTTGATTTTGAAAAGATGCATCACATTCACAGTCATAGACGCATGCGACTATGCACTGTTATTGTTTTTTCTGGTTTTGGATACCGCTCATAATCTTGAATAGTATGTTAGGCCTATAATCTATGTTACTTAGCCTTGGTTGCAACTTTACAAGCGTCGGATCCGCAGCACGGCTATTTTAGTGGAATTTAGCGTTTCAACCTAAAATGAATGGTTGAAGTATGATGCCATGCCCATGACTCTGTGAGGGAGTCATGTCGACATGTAACATACAACCAAAGTGAAATGTTCAAGTAATATAGATATTAATTACTCCCTAATAAACTAGGTTTAAAGCTCATTTCCCGCAGTAGGCAATAATAACATGATTTATACTCCCTCCGTACCACACCAAAGGTGACGTAGGAAAAAATGGAGTATTTAAGAAAAGGTGGGAAAAGTAAGAGTAAAGAGGGAAAAAATAGGTGGGGTATGTAATTGTGGGTTTAATTGTGGGTTGGTAGGTGGGGGTATGTAGTGGCATTTTGTGTAAATATCAAATGGGTATAAGGATGATTTGGTAATATTGTCGGCTAAATAAGGAATGTTACCTTTGGTGTGGTACGGAGGGAGTATATATCATATAATCAGATTGTCCGGTCATTAATAAATTTATCATTCGGTTGGTAAGGTACTTTTTTGGCTAAGTATTTGAGAAACTACTTGAGTGAGGATCATCTGTTAGTAAGTCTCATTGTTGAATTATCCGGAAATGAACACGGTCATCAATCTTGTATTTGAACTTTTCTGCTTCGCTATTGAACACCTAGTTAAACCTAGGGTTCAAAACTATAGCGATTGGAGATCTTTTGCGACTTAAAAACCTTGCTTTTTTTTTGTTGCATGGAGATTTTGTTAGTTTTTAAGATGGTTGAAAGTCTTCAACCTGTTTATAATGGTTTATAATTTGAGTTGTTGGCTCCTGATATAGTATATACATTGCCTTGCAGCATATAGGTTGAAACAACTTACGTTAGTATCTATCAATGGGTGAGAGTGAAACAGTTGTTGCTCAAACATCTACGGTTGTGGGTTATACTTCCGATAATCATACCGGAGATCACATGAACGTTAACACGAGCACTTCGGAAACTGCCGCTGTCACCACTACAAGTAGTGTCATTGCTTTGGGTTCAGCTGATGCAGTACATGCGGCAACGGATCCCAATGTTGTAAACTCAATTGTTTATCCAAGCTCTACTGCACAAGACGCTTCTCTTCCTTCCACTGAAGAGACTGGGCCAATAGAAGTTGCAAACCAGTCTACTGCAGAAGGTCAGAGCATGTCAATGGGTTTAAATCAGATGGATGTTTATAATGCTAGTGCAAATGGGACGGTTACTACTGATGCAAATGGGAATCTTACTTCTCCCATTGAGGTTGAAGTAGCAACAGCTGCACAACACGATGATGGTGCAGGTATGCATTTCTTTTGTAGATGCACATGTATGTTTCACTTGAGTCATACTATCGTTTAATGTTTCTAACTGTCTTAATTACCCCCTTCCATGCTTCACCGTCAGGTTGAACGTAAATTTTAAACTTATTCACCATCATCGTTGTACCCTCAGAATGAGGAATTCACTGCAAGCTGGGTAAAACGGTTGTTCTCTATAGACCCTTAACCGAAACCAATGTGACCATTTGCTACCTTCATTACAGCCAGTTTTATTTAGCCCATCCTTTACAAAGCCAAAAGAACAATAGTTCATCTACCAGTTAAAATTACAATCTGTGTTTATAAAAATTGAAAAAAACTACTCAAATTCTAGCCTATCCAGAGAGAGGAATGCAACGGGAGTCATTTTCAACACTTTAGTTGCATATGTAAGTTCTGTAACATAGCCTTTTCAATTTTTAGTTCCCTCTATTTTTCCAATCTGGTTAATATTGATCTACTTGAAAACAATACAGCAGAACCTGTAGAGCTGTCTTAAATTCAAAAACCTCTGGCGCACGTTTGTCAATTGTTTGAGAAGATTAATTTTGTGCAGCTGTGCTGAATTACTGATTATCCGCTGCTAACTGTCAAAGTCAATGGTTGATCATTTCCATCGTTGCATTTATCCTTTTCAGACTCCTTTTTTCTCTTTAAATAATTTGTTAATGCCTTTGATCCCCTGTTCCAGATAATGCTTTATCTGCTGAAGAACAACGTCTGTGGAACACAGTAAAAGCAAATTCATCAGATTTTAATGCATGGACTCAGCTAATTGAAGAGACAGAAAGGATGTCGCAGGTACTGTATGATACTTTTCTAATTGGGTTACATTTTACAACTCAATCCCATGTTCTTCTCTAGTAGGTTAAGATGATAGATATGAACCTCTTTCTATTTTGTTGCAACAGACTGAACTTTGTATTACAACCGATGACTGATGGCTTGCACAAATAACACTGTCCCATAATTCTTATGTGCTCTACAGCCTGTTTGATTTAGTGTGGTAATTTGAACATACTGTTCTAGCTGAGCATAATGTCGTGGTTTTCTTTGGAATTATTCATTTTAATTGTAGCAGGGGGTTGTCAAATTTCTGAGGGAACATGAAATTCGTGATAATCTAAAACATTTCCACCTGTTCATGTCGATGTTGAAACATTTTCTTACTGTTTTGAGTTTTTTTTGACAATATTTGACCTAGAAACAAACTGAGCTTTAGAGATCATTTGAGGGAAAAAGTAGGCAGCATCTGTTGTAAAGGACATTTTAGTCTGTAGAATGGAAGTTCTATTTCTTTGTAAATGTCGTAACTAAAGGACCTGTTATCCTCTTTCTCTGCTGCTCCTTCATTGCTTTGATTTGTGTTTTTTTTTTGTTTCTTAGAAACCGAGTGTCAGAGAGACATATGGGCATATGACGTGAACAAAATTTGCTATTAGAATGGTCATAGTGGTTTTGTTAAGCTTACCAACTCAGATGTTTTTTTTTTTTAACTCAGTGATACATAGATTTTTTTGTTTCCTGGCTGAGCAATTCTGTTATTTTATAATCTTATCGACTCAGATGTTTTTTTTTACTCAGTGATACATATATTTTTTTGTTTGCTGGCTGAGCAATTCTGTTATTATATAATCTTATTTGTTTCCCCTTTATCTCTGTTTCTATGCAGGACGTTATATTGAAGATCAGAAAGGTTTATGATGCCTTTTTAGCTGAATTTCCCTTGTGTTATGGTTATTGGAAGAAGTATGCTGATCATGAATCACGTTTTGGAGCTATTGATAAAGTTGTGGAGGTGTATGAACGAGCAGTTCTGGGAGTCACATATTCAGTGGACATCTGGTTGCACTATTGCTCATTTGCTATTAGCACATACGGGGATCCTGATACTATAAGAAGGTAATTTCTCACAAGTGCGCGATGAGTTCTGTAGTGATTATTTTCGTATTCTGGTTCATGGTACTTTCTCCTCCTAACTTATTTTTGATGTGGCTTGAAGTAGTAGTCTTGAACAGTGAATGCTCATGTGTGGTGGTTAATTGTTAGTGGCTGTTGCACTTCAGAAATTTTTAGTTCTCATGAGCAAACTTGGAACAATTTGATGGTTTTTGTCATAGTCTCTACCTTCATCAACTAAGATTCCCTTCAACTTTCTAGTCCACACAATTCGTTATCTATTGTTTTTTTTTTGTTAGAAAATCTTTGGTGAGCACATTTTCAAAATGCTGTTGTTTTGTGGACCGAAGGGCTTAAGAGTAGATGAGCTGTATGACTGCTCTATGTCACAGTAGTGTGTTTGTCTGCCACTCTGCCTGGGAAGGTAAACACTGCATATTGGAGCTCTAGTTTGGAAATGTCCCGTGGTCTTACCATGCTCTCCTCTTGGTCTCTACACTAGGTCTATTGTTTCTAACAAGGCCCTCTTGGGCATCATCTGCGTATCTAGGTGTCAGTTTCATTCTGTTTTGATTGTGCAGGTTATTTGAGCGGTCATTGGCTTACGTTGGAACAGATTACCTATCGTACCCTCTTTGGGACAAGTACATTGAGTATGAGTATTCACAACAGGATTGGGGACGTCTCGCTATGATATATACTAGGATCTTGGAGAACCCAATTCAGCAGTTGGACCGATATTTTACTAGGTGAGTTTAAACCCTTTTATTTCAGTTTTTATGTCAAGAAAATTGTATGCCTTTTGTTATCATGTGCTAAAAAGATGGGCTTGTATATAGAGTCTTGTTGCTTAAGACATTTTAACTAAGTACAAGGTCTTAGCTTGCCACTTCTTTTGGGAGGGAAGAGGAGAATTCTAGTCCTTAATAAAGTGGCCATGCTATCATGCATCCTTTTTCTGCATAAGTATTATCACAAACAATTGCATGTTGATGTCCATGAGTATGCATTGTACTATCACAGGAAGAGGAGACATTTTAACTAAGTACAAGGTCTTAAATTGTATGTTGATGTCCATGAGTATGCATTGTACTATCACAAACAATTTCCAGTACTTTTTTTTTGTATTGTTCGGGTGTGGGTGTGGGATTCAGTTCTGTTGCACACTTGTATCATTGGTGGATTTTATAAACATAAGCAAACAATTGGTCTCAGTGTAGGCACGTGAGATCATTGACTGGTGTATGATTCATAAATCATTGAATGAGCAATCTTCCATGCAATTTAGGGCCTTTGGCTATTATAATACATAAGTCGTCATATGTGTTTGTGATTGATTTTACTCCTATTGTTATTTTACAGCTTCAAGCAATTAGCTGTAAACCAACCTTTGGCACAACTGAGGACGACTGATGGAACAGCAGCAGTGACAGCAGGTGCAGCTTCTTTCGATTCTAATGCAGACGGTCAAGCATCCGAAGAGGTTCATTCCGATGCACCGGAAGAATCTTCTAAACCCTTACATGATGGCCCAATGGAAGCAGAGGAATTGGATAAGTATATCGCAGTTAGGGAAGAGTTGTTTAAGAAAGCTATGGAGTTTGATTCTAAGATAAATGGTTTTGAAACGGCTATTAGAAGGCCATACTTTCACGTCCGACCTTTGAATGACGCGGAGCTAGAAAACTGGCATAACTATCTGGATTTCATTGAGAGAAATGAAGACTTCAACAAGGTATCTGCCTTGTTCCATGTTTTATATGTCAATTATTACCTTCTAGATCTTTAGCTTTCCTCCTTAATATATTGACTTACAGTTAAGTAATATCTGCTGCACCATATGCTCTTTTGGGTAAACCGTCCGATGAAGCAACTTTTATAAAGGGATAGTGTACTGAGACTAAAGCATGGGCATTCAATATGGTTTCTTTGGGGCTAAGTACTTCAAACCCTCATTGTGAGTCGATGTTCTGGGTTCATGAATCATGATGCGTTGTGTGATTTTTCTTTTAAACTCCAATGTTATGCATGCAGGTATCTTCTTATCCTAACCATGTATCTGTCAGGCAAGGAGGGTCCCTCCTTTGATATGAGGGGCCTCCCTGTTTCCGCGAATGGAGTACTTCTTATGCGCACCTCCCTCCTGATTCTATATTTCTACTTAGTTGAATTCTTCTGAATATTCTTATAATAATTGGTGCTATTCTTTGCGAGTCAGATTGTCAAGCTGTATGAAAGATGTCTTATAGCATGTGCAAACTATCCCGAGTTCTGGACAAGATACGTTCTATGCATGGAAGGAAGTGGCAGTGTTGATCTTGCAGACAATGCTCTTGCTCGTGCTACACAAGTATTCGTAAAGGTAGGTCCACCTACCTTATTTCGTCTTAGGTATTTAGCGCTCGAAGTATTTGGAATCTAGTTTTTACGAGGGATCAAATATCTGTCATTTTACAAATTCCTAAGTTCTAACTGGTTCAACTTTTGAATCTCCCTGTTTTTCTATACATGTTTTTGCTTGACTCCTGAAAATGTTTGGTTAGAACTTTTAGAGGTCGTGTACTGTTAAATGTGAGATTCCTCGTCATAAGCTATATGTTTCTTTTTATCAAATGATTGGTACTCCCTCCATGCCGTTTTATAAGTCATTTTACGGTGATGCATAAATGAAAATCATCGAGAATCTAACAATCTTAGTTAAGTGTAAAAATTAGACCTTGAAAACTGAAAAAGAAAATTAATTTTTTTACCTAGTGTTATTGTAAGTTTGCAACCATATACTCTACTAAGTCTACTTTGATCGGTGAAATGTTGCATGAGAATTTGCAATTGGCGAGAGAAATTCATTGCAAATGTTAGCGACAAAAAAAGCAATAAAAACATTTTTTTATGGAATGGCTTAAATAACGAAACAAAGAGAATATAATTTTAGAAGCCATATTGCCTGCTGAACATGGTAATCAAAGGACCATATCAGAATAATATGGTGTGGGATTAACGGTTATGTCAAGCTGGTGTTTATAGTAGCAGCTCTGTGGTTCATATTCTCAACGAGTCAACGATTTGGTAATGTTGGGTAGGTTTCATTATGGAGTCAAAGACTCGGTCTTCTTTGATTTTGGAGTGTGATAAGAGTAGATGAAAACATATCACTGATTTATTTGCACTTCTTATATTGTGAAGTATTGTTTGGCACTTTGGCCAATGAATTTTCTGCCTTAGGTGTCATTATTTGTCATCTGGAAACCACCTCTAACACAAGGTAAGGCTGCATATCTGACCCCTTTACCCCGCTATAGACAAGAGCCTTGGAGGCATTGTGTTGTCGTTTTTTGTTGCATTGTTTTGTATATTTGAGTGGAGATGAAATCTTTTATGATTTTGCTTATCATTTTTCTAATCTTAGACAATGTTAGTTCACCTGATATTGAAGGTTCATGAGTTAAGGGTTCATTTATCTTGTTCTTTTTCTTGTGGCAGAGGCAACCTGAGATGCATCTTTTTGCTGCTCTCGTAAAAGAGCAGCGTGGTGACATACCTGGTGCCCGAGCTGCCTTTCAACTGGTGCATACTGAGATTTCTCCTGGGCTTTTGGAGGCCATCATTGATCATGCAAATATGGAAAGGCGGCTGGTAAGAGTTTTATCATGGTGTTTAATTTATCACTCATAATTATGATCAACGTGCTTGGTCTTCTTATTAGTGTATGTCCATTGTATTTCAGGGAAATATGGAGGAAGCTTTTTCTTTATATGAGCAAGCAATTGCCATTGAGAAAGGCAAAGAACATTCACAAACGTTACCAATGCTATTTGCTCAGTACTCTCGATTTGTATATTTGGTATGTTGCATATCTTCTATAGTTCCTTTTTAAATTTTAGTTGCATATGTGTTTGTTGGTTAAGCTTGACTAGGAAAATATTTATTTTTTCTAGGCATTTGGTGGATATAAATCTAGAATCTCTATGTTATACCCGTGTTAGTATTATGCTAAAACCTCCCCTCACTATCAACTTCATTTTCTTAGGCACATGGAAATGCTGAGAAAGCTCGGGATATTCTTACTCAGGCAGTTGATCATATCCAACTTTCAAAGCCACTTCTGGAGGTAGTTGTTCTTCAAAGCATTTGTCAGAGAAAATTATCAGGAAGTCAGTGGGCGTGAGAAATAGAAGTTAAACAATAGCTTGTAAATTTAGTCTGATGTATCATGATATTGGAATCGAAAGGACTGACTGATGATTCAGACGAGTCATTTTTTTTAATTGCTTCCGAATTGAGTTCTAATTTTATATCATGCAGGCTTTAATCCATCTAGAATCCATCCAGTCACTTCCAAAGCGAATTGATTATGTGGAGTCTTTGGTTGAAAAGTATCTCAGTTCGGTAGGTGACAACTCTGATGCTGCAAATGTGCAAGAAAAAGAGGATTTGTCAAGCATTTATTTGGAGGTATTTACTGAATTTTTTGTTTATATGCCTTGATAAAAAAGAGGATCTGTGCATGTTAAGCCTTTTTCTATATTCTCATTCAATCATGTTTGTTTTGCACTATCTCTGAGAAGTAGAACACTAAAATTTGTTTGAATCGTGTATGAGTAGTGCCCCTCACAACTCACAAGTCACAACTGGCTAAGTCTGGAAATTTGTATTTCCAACATCGTTCCTAAGACCTTCACTTGTTAGGAGAGCAATACCTTCTGTGCTTAAGTACATATTTATTCAGCTTTGAGGTACATCTCATATCCACACAAAAACTTCCAGAACCTCTTCTGAATTTCAAAGTGCCTCGTTTAATTAATGATACAGAAGTCAATTCCTCTTCACATGTTTATTGAAATGAACTCAGATTTTGTAAATCAATTTGCAGTTTCTCGATCTTTTTGGTGACATAAAATCCATAAAGAAAGCCAAGGATCGACATGTTAGGCTGTTTTCACGCCACAGGAGCTCATCGGAGTCAAGGAAGCGTCATGCTGATGACGTATTATCTTCAGACAAAGCAAAGCTTGGAAAATCCTACACAGAAGTCCCATCAACTGCCTCACCTGGAGGAGTAGCATATCCGGCAACTCAAAATCAATGGCCATCTGGCTATGCTGCGCAGCCTCAATCTTGGCCACAAGGCGCTCAGGCCCAAGGACAACCATATAACCCGGCTTATCCACAACAGGTATGCCTTCATCTCTACTTCTACTCTAAGTCAATGGTTGTCTGTACATCATGACTCATACGGTTTTATAAATATCTATCAGCCTACATATGCCGGATACTATGGAAACAACTATGCTCCTCAACAGTTGGCTGCACCAGTACCTCAAACTGCTGCTTATGGTGCCTACCCTTCAACGTATCCAGCACAGGTATTGTAATTGTAGGGTTTGGTGTGGTTTTAATGTGTGCATAATTATAAAAGTTTGAAATGGAAACTCAAAACCATGCCATTTTTGCTCTCTGTTCTTTTGAAAATATTCTCTAGTTTTTTTTATTCCATCAATTTTCTTTGCCTCTTGTTGTCAAATGTCACTGCCTAAAATTCTCTACCATTTATAACGTCCTTTCATTATGCCTATACCTCCTATCGTATAAGGGTTACTTAGTTGTTTACTATAGAAGTTTAGGGTCCATAGCTCAAGGTGAAGAGGACAAGGTCATACACACATACATGTATCTGTAATTGTGTACCCGATCTTCCTTCTAATAGCATGACATTTCTACTAAAAAAGAGACCAGAGTGAAACACAGTGTGCCATTTCTCCATATCAATTCTCACCCCTCGATTTCAGTCGTCTGTTCATCTCTTCAACTTCAGCCTGTAGGTCTATCTTCTTCCAAAAAAATCTCTTGCAGTTTAAATCATTATATTTGGTATATGAATTACAGAAAAACGATATCTTTTGTTTACTCTGTACCCTACTCTCCGTAGTCAAGTCCATATATTAAGATAATCACCCGTCATAAAAGTTCAGTCATGGTCTATGTTGCTAAGAGACTCGGGTATGGGTTTTGGACATTGCTGTATATCAAGTGTCGGACTGTATAACTCTGAAATACACAGGCTTGTTACTTTAGTTTGTTCTATTTCTGAATTGTTGTAATGGAGAGTGTCGGGTAAGGGACCTCATACTCATATTCTAGGGTGTTGTGTCGGATATGATTTTGGGCCTAAACGTAAAGTGTCGACTTAACATAGGTTATGGTGAGCCAGACACTAGGTGACATAGACACGTCTGGCTTTCATACCTAATCCAAGGAACTAAGGGGGTGTTTGGTTGAGTGTTTTGGAACGGAATGGAATGGATTGAGTTAGATACTTGATGGATTTTAACTCCATTCCAACGCCCTATAATCTCATTCCCTACTCTCGACCCAAGTATCCAACTCCGTTCCCCCCTAAGTATAAAAGACTATCAAACCAAACAACTATGAAGTGGTACGGGTATCTAAATCCGTACCTCTCACGTATCAAACGCCAATCCATATGATTCCACCCTTGCGAACCAAACGACCTCTGAAGTGTTAGAAGGATATGACCTAGAGATTTTGATTGCTTTGAAGGAAATGTAGTTGATGGTGTGTGGAAGTATCAGTTATTTCCTGTAAATATCGGTGAAACTGTAGGCAAATGGATACTACCATGCATCAAACGAACATTCGGAAATGGATTTTGCTGACATCTTTGTTGTTTTGTTCACAGGCGTACCCCCAACAAACGTACGTTGCCCCAGCTACAGCACCTGCACCTGCACCTGCACCTGCAGCTCCAACAGCACAACAACCTGCTGCTGCCCCTCAAGGTTATTATGGCAATTATTATTAAAGCAGCCTCGTGGCACACTATCTTCCACCGTCTTGAACTTGCTATGCCACTGTACTTTGGCGTGATGATCTCCAAAAGGATGGAGGTGGTTTTGGGGAGTAGGATTAGGGTTTCGTATTTGGAGAGAGGAAACTTTTCAGATTGTAGAACTTGAAAGTTGGGGCAGTTGTACTAATCATAGATGAATGTTCAGTTTTGGTAATGCACTAATGTCTCGATTATTCTTGGCTAGATTAGTCGGTGAGATCTTAAGAAAATGTCTCTTGCTTGTGTTGTTTTCCTTGTCTTCCTATACCTGTATATTACAGTAGTTGCTACTTTTTTCACGCGATTTTTTTCTTTTATCATGCCATTTAGTTTACGGACACATAGTGAGTACAACCACAAAGGAGGTTTATTAGGATCAAAGTTATTACTTAGAAATATGAGAAAGGTTTTAGGTAATGTAAAGACTTTTATTATGAACACTAAGAATTATTACAAGAGTAGAGAAGTATTGTGAGTGAAGTTTTTTTTAGCTTAACTTAGCTTGGTTTCTTTAGGAACCAAGTCTCTCTATTTATACTCCTTCTCAGTATCTACATCATAAGCATGCATACTACACGTTGCATACTTTAGTGTTACACTTATCACTACACCTTTTACACCTAGCTAGTTTACATGACACTTAACATAGCATACCTATCTTACATGATACTTTGCACATACATATGATACTCAGCACTTACCTAATAAAACAAAACTATTTATTTATTCACAATTCCCCCTATCTCCAAAAGAGGGCAATTAGCATGTGGAACCGTCGCTGTCTTCCGTATCACTCTCTTCACTTCTGGACATTTCTTCTGGAACGTATGCTTTTAGCCCGAAGATATACTTGGTTATAATACGTGGGTGACCATCAACTCTGTATTTCGGATGGTTGTAGTAACTGCTGGGCCTGGAGTATTGATTGTGGAAGTTATGTAGGGTTTCTCTGATTTTTTGGACAAAATTTTGAGGATACGTGTCTGTGTGATGCCAATTTGTCGTGAGTGAGCAAAATAATCTTTCATCAACGGCTGATTCTTGGATTCCATTAAGGGCTGCCAGTTGACATGTTTTTTCACGGAACTGGTTTTCTCCAGATAGTGGT
>VHZZ01017701.1:4100-14919 GCA_009801015.1 Silene noctiflora
GTTGACCAAATAAACGAATTATCCCTTACGTATTCTTATTTTGAGATTTATTATGTGATCGCACTATTGTTGAGGACACTTACTCCAACAGGGAGCAAAAGGGAGCAAGTATGATGAAACCAAGGGAAAAGAGGGAGTTTTGAGCTCAAGAGGGCTCCCAGCCGGTCCCCTGACCGTCAGCCTGCGGGCCGGCTGGGACCCCCAGTTCCATACTTAGCCAAATATCAAAAGTCGAGTTTGAAGGCTTCTGGTGCATTCCCAGCCGGTCCCCTGACCGGCAGCCGGCCAGCCGGCTGGGAGCACCTGGTAATGAGAAAATGTGCAGAAGGAGTGATCCCAGCCGGTGCACCGGCAGCCGGTCGACCGGCTGGGTCACATATTTCATACTTAGCCAAAATTTCGAAGAGAAACAAACAGAAGCTACTGGAGTGCTCGCAGCCGGTGGGTGCACCGGCAGCCGGCCCACCGGCTGCACCTACCTGATGATATTTGAAGTTTGATTTTGAAGCAGAAGGTTCCCAGCCGGGTCACCAGACCGGCAGCCGGCCGGCCGGCTGGGAACACAAGCCCGCATTTTCTTATTATTTCTCTTGTTTTAGGCCCATTTAGAAGGAAACAATAAATACCCTTCCTTAATTCATTTTGTACACAGAACCCTAGATCTAGTTTAGCCTAGTTTTATGCAATTAGTCTTAATTAATCTCTTAATCATTCCCTAATTAGTGCTTAATCCTTCAACAATTTAGCTTAGAAATCCTAGTTTATCTTAGTTGGCGTTCTTATTATTGGGTTGTAATTGAAGATTTGAGAGGATCTTCCCTTATTCAATCCAAGTTCTCATCTTTGGTATAATCCTCTTCTTATTTCTCTTTATTAATCTCTTGTTTACATTTTATTGTTCATCCTTATGTTGTTTATTGCTAGCATCATGTTTATTACTTGTTTTCTTCCATTTCCTTCATCTTATGTTGTGCTTTCATTCCACATGTGTGAGTAGTCTCCCTTCTAGGATGAAAGGGGGAGACTTTGTGATTGTTTAGGGGTGTTTTGGCATAGATTAAGGGTGATTATTGGGTTGTTCTCCTTTCCAATTTGTTGTGCTCACATAATGTTTGATGAAATGCCTAAATGAGTAATTTGGACTTCTTCTTCTATTTATCGACTTGTTGAGTGAGTAGCTTGACTTGTTATAGGATTAATCAACAAATTGTGGGGTTGGGTTAATTAAATGAGTAAGTTAATCTACCTTAAACCAATTGTGAGGTTTACATCGAAAGATTAGATTTCCTTTGGTTAGCAATCCGAATAACCCTTAGTCTATGCCTATTCTCGCCCCTTGCATCGCTTTGGTGAACCCTTGCATCCTAGTTTCTTTCATATATTGTTAAAACCATTTTAATTATTGCTTGTTTACCTTAGTTCATCATAGTTTGCATGTTAGAATTATCTTTGTTTCAATACCTCCTTCATTGTGCGAACTAAAATATACGACTAACAATCAATCTTAGAGTCCAATATCCGTCCTTTGGGATCGACCCTTGCATGCTACGCGATAACTTGTCCGCTTGCGAGGTTATAAATATAAATCTCTCAACACCGACCTGTGACCTAGACTTGACCGTTAGACATTCATGGTGAACCGACAATCCTAGTTCCCTTCTCTATATATTTTTATACTCTTTTCTTTTCTCGTATTTCTCTTTCCTTCACTACTCTTATTTTAGCAAACAATCAAAACAACCCCCGATTTGTTACCAAGACAGACATTAGTTAGCAAGTAGAACACTTTTAGTTTCCCTGTGGATATGATCCCGACTTCCCTAGCTATTTTAGTTAGAATATAGTTGGTTATTTTTGATAGGGTTGCAATAGCCTGTCAAATTTTGGCGCCGTTGTCGGGGAGATGGTGATTTTCTGTTGTTAATTTTAGTTTGTCTTTCGTCTCAAGGAACTTCAGTTCCTTGGGATAGTTCTCATATTTTTCCTTTAGTGTTAGTTTATGCCCAGGTCTTATAGTTCCGAGCTATTATCATTTGATCCCAAACCGGAAAAGACCCTCCGTGCTAGACGAAATTTCTTGAGGGAAATCCGTCAAGCCAAAGACTTGAGTACGCTTGACTCCGTGTATGCCGAATATATTGTAGAAACCTAGTCCTTTGAAGAGGATATTTCTATTTCTGCCGATACTACTAAGATCATGCCTAAGTTAGCAAGTCATTCTGATCCTACGGCTGATTCCATTCCCAAGGGGTTTACACTCCCTTATGCCACTGCTGGTACTTTTGAAATCCGCCCCTCCTACATAAATTTGGTGGAGCGGAATAATTTTTGGGGAGCTGCTAATGAAGATCCCTGGAAGCATATAGAAATTTTCACTGACTATTGCTGTTCTATTCCGCTCGCTGCTGGTGTCACGCAAGAGAAAGTGAAAGGGGTGTTGTTTCCTTTTTCTTTACGAGATACCGCTCGTGAATGGTACCGTGATCTAGACAAAGAAGCTGCTAGTGTAACTGATTGGAACTCGCTGGCACTTGCTTTTATAAAAGAGACTACCCTCCTGCACGAACGAATGCCTTGAGAAGCCAGATTACTAGATTTAAGCAAGCACCCACAGAAGATTTATATGAAGCATGGGTTCGCTTCAAAAAGCTAGTTCGATCCATTCCCCCACCATGGATTTCAACAATGGTTCCTTTGCAACCAATTCTACAACGGGTTGTACGATGATCACAGAGCCATATTAGATGCTGCTGCAAATGGCCGATTCCAGAACAATATCGATGATGATAAGAACTGGAACACTATTGAGGAGATGGCCACTCATCGGGCCGAGTATGGGAATCCGATGGGCGGTCTTAGAACTGGCGGTGGTGAAAATTGTGTCGTAGGGGCACAACTTAAGGTAATGAATGCCAGGTTTGACAAGATAGAGAGTAAGCTGACTCCAGCGAATCAACATACAGTTCATGTATTGACACGACATGAGGTCAATCTCTGTGATATATGCGGTCTTGAGGGACATTATGCAGCTGAGTGCATGACTGAAAAGGAGCAGGTCCTTGCTTTCCAACACCTTAAGCAAGGTAACTCCTTTTATAATGATTAGAGTGGGGTCATCCAAACCTCAGGTGGATGAGTCAAAATGTGTTGAATCCTACACCTACCCCACCTCTAAAGAAGCATACTTATGTCCCACCCCATCGTAGTCAACAACAGGGGTTTCAAAAGCCCCAATCTTTTCCTCCACCGCAGCAAAATCCACCTCCACCTTCTCAAGCTACAAATGAAATTGCGGAGTTGAAAGGTATGATGCAATCTTTGATGGTCCACATTCAAAAGAGTGACCAAGCCAAGGATGCATCTATTAAGATGCTAGAGAATCAGATGGCTCAATTTGCCTCTAAACAAGCAACAAGACAATCGGGTCAATTGCCTTATCAACCCGATAAACCACATGAGACGGTTAATGTTATACATCTCTGGAGCGGTTTCACTTATGATGGTCCACAAATGCCTAAAGAAAGTAACAATTATATTATTGAAGACATAGATGTTAACGTTGAAGCGGAGATAAAAGACAAGTCGGGGGCTGGTTCGACCATAGATTGTCGATTGACGGGAATAGATGGTCGATCGACAGCAAAACCATATCGATCGACGGGAATAGATGGTCGATCGACAGGAAAACTATGTCTATCGATAGACATACCTTGTCTATCGACGGAAATTTGTGATGGATCGACAAAAATTGTTCGTGAGTCAACCGACGTTGCTAGTGAGCTGACTTCTACTACTGCTAAGAAGTCAAATTCTAATAAAGAGAAGAGTGCTGCTGAGCCACCCATTTTGATTAAGCTCCCATTTCCGAACCGACTGCTTAACAATAAGATTGAGCAACAATTCAGCAAATTTTTGAAGGTTGTCAAGAATGTCTAGGTAAGTGTACCTTTCAATTAAATAATTACTCAGGTACCGGCTTATGTTAAGTTTATGAGGGAAAATTTGACTCGTAAGCGTAGTTTTGATGAGGTGGAGACTATAGCTTTTATCGATGTAACACCCCAATTTATCCAAGAGCCTTAACTAGGCCTTCCTAGATAAATGAGACTGCTACCATCTCGGAATGACCGAGGTAGTGAATAACGAAGTAAAACAAACCAAAGTACTTTATATAAAACTGATTAAATTTAAACTTTTCATATTACAATTACTACGCAGTAGAAATAAATAGAATACATAAAATAAAGTCTCAGTCGACTAAGTGATCTAGACAGAAACTATGGTCCAACATCTCATGCCTTGCATCCCGTAAGCTCCTAAGTCCTCTAACTCAAAAACCTGTCAATCAACTGCTCTCCAATATTTGGTTCATCATAGGTGTTCACGAATACACGGTCAACCACGGGATTGAGCAGAATAACTATCAACAGATAATCACTAATATATTATAAACATTCACATTATGATATACAATGCCAATACCAACAAGCTCATCTCCCGAAAGACTCGTTCATCCCGCCAATCCCTAGCCCGGGGTATCCATCATCCCAATTCAAGACTGAGGTATCCATCATCCCAACAAAGTTGAGGTATCCATCATCTCAAAAACAATTTGAGGTATCCATCGTCCCAACAGAGTTGAGTTATCCATCGTCCCAACAGAGTTGAGGTATCCATCGTCCCAGTATAAACTGAGGTATCCAACAATAATAATAATATCCACTCAATAATCCAACAATATATATTTCAACAATATATAATCCACATCAAATAATACGCAAGATAGTCCAAACAACGATAAACAACACCGTCAACAAACTCCGTCACCTAAACAAATAATTATTCAATATCAATTATCTATATTTTACTTGTAATTCATTATTAATTATTATATTTATTAATTACGATAAAAACTCATCCCGCATACAATTATATAAATATATATATTATTATTTATAACATTACGATATACAAAACCCGAGTCATATACGAAATATTAATTAATTAATTATATAAGTTATTTAAATTACAAAACCGGCTTAATTAAAATAATTAAAGTTAATCCCGCATCCCAAATACGTAAACTAGCCACGTAATTTGCTCATAACCCACGTAAAAGACTTACAACCCAATCACCCTCTTCCTCACATACTCAACTAACCCCATTCACGCACACTCCATTCAACCCCTCGCTGCCACCTTAACCACCACCCACGATGACAACCACCACAGCCAACACCTACCTCTCTTCACCGCCTACCCAGCCACCACTCGTCCTCACCCAAACACCACCTATTCAGCCCAGAAACTTGCGCCCGAAAACCCCTGTTCACACCCTATATACACGACTCCCTCCTTCTCACAACCACCCCAGGACCACCGTGGTCCACCCCCCGACCTCGACGACTCCATCAAAACCACACCCTCACCTTTACGACCACAACCACACCGGCCATCACCCCTAACTCCCTCGACAACGCCCGCATACTCCTCCCCTGTTTTCTCGAATTCTGGCCACCTCCACGCAAAACACTACCACTAACCACGCCAGTACCACCACAAACGCTGACCCATCACCCTGAGTCCCACCAACCTAGGCCGGAGTCCGGTCGAGTCACAGAAAAGGGGTTAAACCGTGTTCAATGTACACGATAACCATTCCTAAAAACCGCCTGAAACGGCCATTCCCCCGTTGTCCCTGGTGGTCAATGATAGTTAACAAGTGGTCCGGTGAGGTCACGGCAGAGGTCGCGTCAAATTCATGGTCACGGCTTAGTCTATGGTGGTCTAAATTACGAGTTATATTCATTATATGGTGCAAACATAAAATTACGAGACGGTCGTAGAAACTTACCTCGTACACGAATATCAATTAGAACGGTTGTTATGTCTAGAACTCCTCCTTCTCGCAAATTCCACATTTGTGAGGCACTAGGTTAGGGTTTCTACCTTTTATAGGCTTGGTTAGGATGTATTATTATTTTATTATTAAACCCGTCACAGCTTATTGTATCGTATTATTAAATACCGACTTATAAGACTCCCAGACAAAGTAAGCACACAACCCAAAGCCCAATTGCCATTAAGTCCAATTCCCGTCTTACTTATTTATTTTATTATTTAATTATCGTATGAATTGTAATTATCGATTATTACTATTTTTATTATTTATTATTATTTAACTTTAATTATTTATGAAACGTAAACTTATTCATATAATTCACATTAAAAATACGGGGTATTACAGTCTTCCCCTCTTAAAATGAACATCGTCCCGAAGTTCACCCAACACATATTTACAACTGAGCAAAATGTTCAACATACGCAACATATATTAACACCCAACGCTGTATGACTCACTCAACTACTCAAACTGACATCATACATGCCAAAGTAAATGTTTTAAATTCCAACTCTTATAAATAACAATTATCAGCTAATCGTATAACATATAAAGGCACATAAAACAAAAAAAAACGCACATAGGCAGAGCCATATAAATCCTAAAACTTTAGTAGTATCACATTCTACCCTCCTAAAAACAAACTTCGTCCCGAAGTTTCCCAAGGAATACNAGTTGACTTCCCTCCATTACTTTGGTCCCCTCCATTATTTTGTCTATTGTTGTAGCTTCGCTGGTTACTCCATTGTCCCAGATTCCTATTGCTCCAAATACTTGCTACTGGGGTTCGGTAGTTCCCCTGATTTCCAAATCCATAACCTCTACTGCCATTTCCATCCCTGCCACCTTGGTTTCCCATTAATACCCTACACGTCGCAGCCTTGTGACCTAACTTTCCACACCCAAAACACTTACTTCCACCTGTCATACTAAGAGTGGGTTGGCCTCCATCACTGTTGTACTTTCCCCCCAGACAACGCTCCGCCTGAATTATAGGACCGGAACTAACTTATATCCGTCCTTTTGCTTCCCACTGTGCCGTCACTTATCGCCACTACCTTCCTTTTCTCACTTTTCTCCTTCTTTTCCTCTTTCAACATATCAGCAATCCTCTTTGCATGTCCAGTTCTTTGATAAACCTCCTCCACTGTACTTGGCTCACCAGCAACAAGTCTCTTCTTGATATTAGTCGTCAACCGCTTCTCAAACCGTATAACTAGAATCTCTTGGCTCATATTCAAGTCAGACACATACTCGGCCAACTCCATATTCAATCTATTCTGATAGGTCTCCACTGTCATCTCATTTGTCATCTTGAAACTATCAAATTCAGATCGCATCTTGCTCCTAATATGCTCTGGAACAAACACGGCTCGCATGGTCTCCTTGAAACCCTTCCAAGTGATATATGGTTCACCACTCTCCTTCCAAACTTCCCTCATGTCCGTCTTATTACGACACCACCACAATCCTGCCTTTCCTAAGAGATAGTGGGCAGCCTGATCCACTTGCATCTCCGCAGGGCAATTCAACAACTCAAAGCGATTGTCAAACTCTTTATGCTAATCTCCAAGAAAAGACGGTTCTACCAAACCATCAAACTTCGTTGGATTGTGGCTTGCAATGGAAGCACTCATCTTTGCAGGATCCTGAGCTGACCCCTTAACTTTTAACGCAGCCATCAAAGCTTTATTCATGGATATCAAACGATCGACCTCCTCTTGAGACATGGTAGTGGAGGTAAATTTCTTGGGAGGCATGATTCTAAGAAATAGATAAAAATAAAATATATAAGCTTGCGCTTAGGAAATGGGGTATAAGGTTTGAAATAAAACTCCTGCAACCAAAACAACATGTGATTGACTGGACCAGCCAAAGACCAACCAACCACGGTGAACCTAATTCTTGGCCTCCACGGCCTTAATCACCCACGTTTCCCCATGAACAATAAAATCCCCAATCATCCAAATATAATTATGAATAACCACTATAATATACTCAATCAACTATTCCTATTTAACATGGTTTCGGGATCACAAATCCCGCATATCACTAGACATGATACTATTATTTCATGCATCATACATTATCCAGACATATAAAACAAGCATTGATACATATTAGCATCCAATTAATCCAACCAAAAGTATTACCAACCGTATTCTCCTAACCCACATTTGATAATTCAATTCACCAATATGTCATATGAACACCAAACTTGCGAAATATTTCAATGCGACATTTAATACAATACATGGCTTTAAGCCACACTCATAACACCTCATCATACTTACCTCCATCCGCACCCTGCAATAAGGTTAGTAATCTCTATCCTAAGGCAACCAACGTTTGACCCTTAAAGAATAAAACAAGATTCATTTTAATTACCCCAATCGTAAATTTCTCTCAAGGTAACCAGTTTGAAAAATGAGAGGGCCTGGGTTTGATTTGAGGGGCCCTACTCATCCTATTCCTAAAGGGGCACCAAACAGTTTCTCCCTAGGTTCATTTTAATTAGACACATTCTATATTCGTTTATTGTTCATTGGTTTTAGGCCTGAGGATCGTTCGCTCTGATACCACTTTGTAACACCCCCATTTATCCAAGAGCCTTAACTAGGCTTTCCTAGATAAATGAGACTGTTACCATCTTAGAATGACCGAGGTAGTGAATAAAAAAGTAAAACACGCCAAAGTACTTTACATAAAACTGATTAAATTTAAACTTTTCATATTACAATTACTACGCAGCGGAAATAAATAGAATACATAAAAATAAAGTCTCAGTCGACTAAGTGATCTAGACAGCAACTATGGTCCAACATCTCATGTCTTGCATCCCGTAAGCTCCCAAGTCCTCTAACTCAAAAACTTGTCAATCAATTGCTCCCCAATATTTGGTTCATCACAGGTGTTCACGAATACACGGTCAACCACGAGATTGAGTAGAATAACTATCAACAGATAATCACAAATATATTATAAACATTCATATTATGATATACAATGCCAATACCAACAAGCTCATCTCCCGAAAGACTTGTTCATCCCGCCAATCCCTAGCCCGGGGTATCCATCATCCCAATTCAAGACTGAGCTATCCATCATCCCAACAAAGTTGAGGTATCCATCATCTCATACAGAATTTGAGGTATCCATCGTCCCAACAGAGTTGAGTTATCCATCGTCCCAACAGAGTTGAGGTATCCATCGTCCCAGTATAAACTGAGGTATCCAACAATAATAAGAATATCCACTCAATAATCCAACAATATATATTTCAAAAATATATAATCCACATTTAATAATTCATCCAATGGCAATTATAAACACAATTCCACAATTACGCTTATCAATTAAATAGTAAGACAAGTTGAATAGTTATCCTACCTCATAAGCAAGCAATACAATACGCAAGATAATCCAAACAACGATAAACAACACCGTCAACAAACTTCGTCACCTACACAAATAATTAATTCAATATCAATTATCTATATTTTACTTGTAATTCATTATTAATTATTATATTTATTAATTACGATAAAAACTCGTCGCGCATACATTATATAAATATATATATTATTATTTATAACATTACGATTTACAAAACCCGAGTCAGATACGAAATATTAATTAATTAATTATGTAAGTTATTTAAATTACAAAACCGGCTTAATTAAATTAATTAAAATTAATCCCGCATCCCAAATATGTAAACTAGCCACGTAATTTGCTCACAACCCACGTAAAAGACTTACAACCCAATCACCCTCTTCCTCACATACTCAACTAACCCCATTCACGCACACCCCATTCAACCCCTCGCTGCCGCCTTAACCACCACCTACGACGGCAACCACCACAACCAACACCTACCGCCATCCCAGCCATCACTCGTCCTCACCCAAACACCACCTATTCAGCCCAGAAACCTGCGCCCTAAAACCCCTGTTCACACCCTATATACACAACTCCCTCCTTCTCACAACCACCCTACAACCACCGTGGTCCACCCCCTGACCTCGACGACTCCACCAAAACCACACCCTCACCTCTACGACCACAACCACACCGGCCATCGCTCATAACTCCCTCGACAACCCCCGCGTACTGCTCCCATGTTTTCTCGAATTCCGGCCACCTCCACGCAAACCACCTCGACTAACCACTCCGGTACCACCACCAACGTCGACCCATCACCCTGAGTCGTACCAACCAAGGCCTGAATCCGGTCGAGTCACAACAAAGGGGTAAAACCGTGTTCAATATACACGATAACCATTCCTAACAACTGCCTGAAACGCCCTTGCCCCCGTGGTCCCTGGTGGTCAAAGATGGTCAACAAGTGGTCCGGTGAGGTCACGGCAGAGGTCACGTCAAAGTCATGGTCACGGCTTAGTCTATGGTGGTATAAATTACGAGTTATATTCATTATAAGGTGCATACATAAAATTATGAGACGGTCGTATAAACTTACCTCGTACACTGATAAGTGCATAATCTATATACTTTAACCCCTTATATTAGCTCCATTTTTCATGTCATTTAGAACTTATCTTAGTGTTTTTGAGCTAATATTGTATTTCTAGTTGCATTTGCTTGTCTNGGGATGGGTGACCCCGATCGGGGATAGGCCCCCTTAAGTGCATACGTTTCATTCCATTTTCCTATAAATACTAGGCCTTGTATGCTCATTCGACACACCTCCTATCACCTCTCTTACACACATTTTATCATGTAATCCTCTCTAAATATTAGTAGTTAGTTTAGTTTAGATTAATATTTCATTCTTGTTACATTTTAATCATTCCTTTATACCATTTCCATTTACAATTCAAGTTTAATTATCCTTTGTTCTACAAGTCCAAGTTCTACATTTCCTTATTGTTGTTCATTTCCATTACGGTAATCCTT
>VHZZ01017703.1:18154-30994 GCA_009801015.1 Silene noctiflora
TGTGATTGTTAATTTAATAACTAATTCATATGTTAATTTGCATGTATGAACCGACCTCCCTAGATGTTTTTAATATTATTGTCTACATCTCTTATTACATTTGTTTAAATTATAGTTTTATTTATAACTTCATATCAATCAACCAATCATCTTGTGGCCTAGGATAGAAAGACTACCCAAACTTTAGCATAGAAAAATTCGTTACGTCTCTGTGGAATTCGACCCCTTTATATTACATTCATTTGTTGTACCTAGGGCATTTTTGATAGGGTTGCGACACCTCATCAGGTATCTACAGATATTTTGATTAAGATTTGAGTTGTATTCAGTATTTTTGTTATTAAGGTAATAAAGTTATTAAACTGTTCTTTTATTGTTTATTTGATATGAACTGGCTCGGGCAACCGAGATGGTAACGTCCTTATTTTCTAGGGACAGCCTTGCTAAAGGCTTCCTGGAAAATGGGAGTGTTACATGGTGAGCCTGTGGTCAGGAGTACCCGGGTCACCCACCTAGCAAGGGAGGATATAACACCCCTACTTACCAAGGAGCCTTAACCAGGCCTTCCCTAATAACTAAGGGTGCTACCATCTCAGTTACCCGAGGTAAGTACATATCAAATTGACCATTCAAGAACATTTATTAAGTACTTTACAAGTTACCGTGGAAACTGAAGGTCAGCATAACTATATATATGAAAGAGCAATACAACTAGTGACTCTACTAGAAGCTACAGACATCTCTATGTCAGACGATCTCTCATCCCACAAAAACACCAAGCAGCAAAGCATCCATAACATCAACTAAACCTGCAAACAGCCTCCTCACCATCCCCGAATGGATCATCACAGTTTTGAAAAAAACAACGGGGCCAGCCAACTATACAACCACATGATACGATAGAATCATAAACAACTATAATACAGTAACCATAGTAACCACCACCTCTAAAATCCATAGTAACTGGTAACCGACTACACACCAAGGTGTGTAGCCCAGCCAGATTACCTATCGCAAAAGGTAATCCACGCCGCTAGTGGGGACCACATCCTTAGCACCAAAATCCCCGCTCACGCATGAGCGAACCCAAGTCCATTAATGTGCACATCGCCCTTCCGTCGAGAAACACAAGAGGCGAACAATGGGGGTGAGACTAGCTCTCGCAATGGCTCAAAATACAATCTTCAAACTTCAACAATAACATCCTTGTAGCAATCATATCAAGAACACATCACAAACAGTAACAAAGGTTA
The DNA here is from genome assembly GCA_009801015.1 of Silene noctiflora. Classification (NCBI taxonomy): domain Eukaryota; kingdom Viridiplantae; phylum Streptophyta; class Magnoliopsida; order Caryophyllales; family Caryophyllaceae; genus Silene; species Silene noctiflora. The sequence continues at coordinate 19,408 of VHZZ01017703.1, forward strand.
TCACATTATCATACATATCATTCTACAGTCAACTGAGTAGGGAAACTCTACCTGGATAACAATCCGAGAACGCCAATCAACGCAAACAGTGTCACGAGACATCGCTACCGACACCTACAACGACGATACAATCAGATTACACACAACTATAACCCTAACCTAAGACTTACATATGGTGACGACGACGTAGCTTATCAGACAATCGGATAACTAGATCGACACTGACGCACGCATCCACTCCCATGTTGGTCTCCTAGGTAGGGGCTAATAATGTAGATGGAAAGAGAAAGGTAGGGGAAGAGGTGTTCTCATAGCTAGGGTTGCGGAAAAGAGAGAATGAAAAAAAAAATGGTTTGGAGTTATGACTTCTGCGTAATATTATATCACATTGTCATTCGCGCACTCGGTCGAGTACCAACATACTCGAACGAGTCAGCTGCACTCGGTCAAGTGCACCATACTCGACCGAGTGTCTAGTACTAGGTCGAATGCCTGAGTCTATATCAACGAGTTCTAAAAAGGTCAAAGGCATTTAAGGTCAGTCAACGGGTCCTCCAATGGGACGGGTATTACAGAGGATTCTAGGCTTGGCAAACTGGCTGCTGCCAGGCGCAATGTGGACGTTGTGTTCTTCAAATGGGGGTGTATAATACTCCACTGAACCGAAGACGTTATTCGGGTGGCGTACCCCCTTGAAGAGGTCCATTTATAGGCTTAAAATCTTACTACTATTTAAACCTATTGAGTATTACTCATATCAACGAAGTGCAGTTTCTTTTCTGGTTATCCATGCGAAAGAACTCCATAGTTAAGCGTGCTAGACTGGGAGTAGTCTTAGGATGGGTAATCTTCTGGTAAGGTTTCCCGGATGTACGTGAGTGAGGACAAAATACTGGAAGGTACCCGTGTTAATCTCTGAGACGTGTAAACAGCCTGGCGGGCTACCGTGAGTGACCACTCCCGACCCTGGGTTTGGGCCGGGATGTTACACCCATCCCACGGAAATTTTCTGCATATGGTTTTTATTCTTGTTATTACTCTATTTGGTAGTATGAACATAGATGACAAGTAATTATGAAGTGTTTTCATTACTACTTGCACAAGAACAAGTCTACCTGCATTTCAAATATTCTTAACTCCTAGACTTCTAATTTTGCTCACCATTTTATCAATGAGAGGTTTATTTTACAGTCTTGAGCATTGAGTGTTGTTGTTTTGATTGGAAAACCAAGATATTTAAAAGGTAATTTGCATTCAACCAATCCTAAAATCTGTAAGATTTCCTTTTTTAAAACATCATGCACTCTATTAAAATAAGAATTAGACCTACCCTTGTTAATCTTGAAACCGGAAACATTGGATAAATTAAAATAAGTCCTGAGGATAGTCATTATAAAGTGCACATCCCCTTTGTAAAATAGTAGAAGGTCATCAACAAACATGTGATTGGTTAATTTTAATGGTTTCCAGAGTGGATGATACCTGAAATCCTCTATTTCTGTATTATAGGCCATGAATCTTGTTTAATATATATATTACATGAAAATTGTGAAGAGAAGGGGGGAAGGGGAAGGAGGTGGGGGTGTAATACCCGCTATTTTATGTAGCATTTTGTCATGGGAAAGACCTTAGGTTGGCATTTGTTATGGGTAGTGTGGTGAACTTCGGGATGAAGTTCTTTTTAAGGAGGGAAGACTGTAATACCCCGTATTTTAGGATGGTCAATGCAAAGTCAACATTTATGTTTTATAATTGTATTTCAAACGGAATTGTTTTATGGGATTATTTTACGTAAAGTGGTTATTATTTTACAAACTGTATTTTAATAATTACTTCGCATTTATAATTATTTTATAAAATGATATTCTATTTTCTATTTTATATTTTGTAATTTGTTATATTTCTATTTCATAGTCCGCGGAAGCTAAGACATAACTCGTGAGACTCCACACTGTTAACCCCGCCACGTAGTCAACAACCATCATCGCCAATATCTGCTAAATCAACTGCTCACCAACTCCGAATGAATCACCACAGTTTTCAAAACAATAATGGGGTCAGTCAACTAAACAACTATATACCGTAAATAATGTAAACAGAATGAAACAACACCACACCACCACCATCACCATCACCACACACACCACACATCAAGTAACCGACTACACACCGAAGTATGTAGCCCTGCTAGTAGAAGACACAGCCAACCACCTAGCCACCCACAATTACCCAAGTCCTTTAATGTGCACATCCCTCCTGCGCTGAGAAAACGCAGAAGGCAAACAATGGGGGTGACACCACCTCTCACAATAGCTCACAAAACAATATCACAATCACATTCTCAATCACACCAAACTCCAACATCCACCACCAACTCCGCCATCAAAATATCTTCACAATCATAGAATCATATCATAAAGTACATCACAATAACGTCACATTATCACAGCACATAATTCTACAATCAACTGAGTATGATATCCTACCTTAAGAAGCAAATCTGCCAACAAGCAAACTATCAGAACGCTTCCTCTACGAAGTCTCCTCTTATAACGAATCAATTAAGGCAAATAAGACACAAATCCCAAAAAACCCCAATTCAGGAATTAGGGTTACAAACAATAGGCCAAAAGACTAGATCAAGGACTTACCCCAATGATTACATACTAAGATGTGTGAAAACCTCAACAATTGACAAAGACGCGCCAGGATTGAATGTAGGGAATGAGGAGCAGTTATCGATGTGTGAGTTTTGTTTATAAAAGAAAATAAAATGATTTATGCTCCTCGTTCTAATATATATCGAATCCGCAACAACCGACACGAACCGGGAACTCGGTCGAGTACAAGACACTCGACCGAGTGAGAGACACTCGACCGAGTGCAAGGCACTCGACCGAGTATGCCTCACTCAATCGAGTGCTCCGCACTCGTCCGAGTTCCCATATTCCAGTGCGCTAAAAAAAATCCGAGTATTACAATAATACCTCGTATTTTAAGGCTAAGTCAATGGTTTATAGACGATTATTTTATAAAATATATTCTTTTATAATTACAGCATCTATAAGATGGAATAATAACATTTAATAACAATAATAATAGTAATACGAAAATAATAATAATTAATAATTATATTAATATAATAGTATGATATAATAATCAAAGAGGGTTTCTAATTCTTGTCAATTTCCCAATAATTAATATCCTACCACTATATAAGCAAACAAACCATCCCATAAAGACCTTATTTCACATACAATTCATAAGTAGCATAAAGAGAGAAAAATAAGGGTTTCTAGATCTCTACATTTTGCCTCAAGGTAAGATTTATAAAACCGTCTTATAAACTATTCGTGTTTTAAATTATTTATCGTAAGCCTTGTCGTTGACCACCGTGGGCCCGCCCTTGACCGTGAACCCTTTGGCCGTGACCTAGCTTAGGCAGTCGTGACCCTGCTTTGACCGTCGTTGACTGGTGATGGGTGGTGGTTGTTGGTGTATATGGGTTTTTGTGTCGCGTGTTAGGATACGAATTGTGTCGTGTGTGTGGGTTGTTATGACAGGAGGAAGGGATGGCGTTTTTGTTGGTTTTAGTCGTCCGTCAAGGTGGTATTAGGGTGGCTAAAGGCGGTGGCTTGTGCGTGGTGGTCGGAGTTCCATGAGAAGAAGGGATTCTGTTTGTTGGTGGTTAGCGTCGAGTATGGGGAATGTCAAGGGGATGGTTGTGGTCGTCGTGAGTAGTTCGTGCTGCTGGTGGCAACAATGTGGGTCAAGGGAGACCACGGTGGTGCTGCTGGTGGTTGTATGGATTTGAGGTGTTTGGGTGTTGGCGCCGGGATAGGAGTTAGGGCGAGAGATTTTGGGGTATGTAGGGTTGTGTGTGGTGTTTTGTATGGTGGAGGTTGTTGGTGGATGTTGGGTGGTGAGAGATGACGTGTGGCTGGCAGTTTGCGGATGTAAAAAGGGGGATGTTTGGGTAGTGTTGGCCGGGGGTTAAGCCGGGTATAGGATGGGTGTTTAGGTTTGTTTAAAGATGGGGTTGTTTAGTTAATTCGTATTTTTCGTTTCGTAATTATTTAATTAGTAGTTATGCGGAATTAGTTTAGATTATAATTATCGTAATCATCTTATTTTAGGTGACGGATTTGTTGAAGAGTACTTTTATTTGGATTGTTGTGCTAGTTGGATTTTGCTGAAAGGTAGGATAACTACTCGACTAGTTGCATTATTATTTATGAGGCATGAGAATATATTTATGTATATATTGGATTGATTGGTTATGATGGATTATTATTGAGTATGCATATCACTGGCAAAATATTTATTGAGGATGCCCCAACATCGTGTCTGGGATGATTATTGTTATTACTGTTTGTTGCATTCATCTGCATTTGCACTTGCATTGGATTCCCCAGGCTTGTTCTTCAAGACTTGTCTCTGGGATGATTGAATACCTCAACATTTGGTTGCGATGAGTATACCACGGGTCAGGGATTGGCAGGATGAACAGGTGTTTCGGGTTATGAGCTCAACTGCATTCATATCATTTCTTTTTATCATTGTTGTTTATTTATCCTACTCAACCTTTGGTTGACGTGTGTTTGTCTTTGTAAGAAAAATAAAATGATGCCTACTTTAATTGATGTCTTCCTGTTATGAACCAATTAATATTTCTGGTAAATTAGGGAGTAGATTGATATAATAGGTTTGAGTTAGTTATCTGGGAACAATGGGAGCTGCGTGAGGAACCGGACCGACTTAGAGTTTAGTTCACCTAGATTTCAGATGCTATTTAATTCATGTTTAGTTTTATTGTTTCCGCTGCGGGATACTTCAGTTATTTCTAAGGAGTTGTAATAAGATTGTTATTCGCTAAATTTATTTAAAGTACTTTGGTTTGTTATGTTTGTTATTCACTACCTCGGATTTCTGAAATGGTAACGATCTTATTTATTTGGGAATGTTTTGCTAAAGGTTCCTGGATACATGGGGGTGTCACAAAGTGGTATCAGAGCAAACATTCCTCGGCCCTAAACCAATGAACACTAAATGAACTTAGAATGTGTCTAAATAAAATGAACCCAGGGAGAAACTGTTAGGAGCCCCTTTAGGATTGGGATGAGTACGGGCCCCCTCAAACCAAGCTCAGGCCCTCTCAGATTTGAACTGGTTACCTAGTGTAGGTATAACAAGAGAGGTGAGAATAAAAGAAATTGAATTAGTATAGGTTATCCATGTTTTAAGATAGAAGTTCTAACCTTCATTGCAAGATGCGGATTGAGGTAAGTTTATGTGATTATATAAGAATGGTTTAGAGCTGTGATATGTACTAATGGATTGAATTATTAATGTTACATATTAGCATGGATATGATATTGTTGATCACTGGATATTTTATATGATTATATAAACATGATATGTGAAATAGAAATTTTATGTCTAGTGATATGCACATTATATGACCCCGAAACCATGCTAGCTACTATGAAATTAGCGATAGATGGCATAATAGTGTGATAATTTGATGGGCGACTCATGGCTTGGACGTGGGATTAGTGGCCGAATAGGCATAGGGAGTGATCACCGTGGGTGGCTGGGAGTGGTCTTGCCCAGTCAACCACAAGTTGTTTTGTTGGAGTATCATTTTCTTAAAACCATTCGACCAAATTCCTAAGCGAAAGCTGATGTTTTATTTTACCTATTATATAGAAAATCAAGATGCCACTAAATAAATCAATGCCACATGTTTTGTCTACTAAGGAAATTAAGAGACTGCTAGAGACGAACAAGGCTTTGATGGACACTTTGAAGGGTCGGAAGAAAGAACTGAGTTTAGCTAAGGTTGGAGCTTTTGTAGCCAAGTATAACACAGCTAAGTTCTAGCGCACAGGAGAGTCATCCTTGTTAGGACAGTGGTGTGGAGAGTTTAATAATATTTATGAGCTTATAGCCTGTCCTAAGAGTATGCAAGTAGATCAGGTTGCATTCTATTTGCGCGAAAAGGCGATAATTTAGTGGAACAGGGAGAAGGAGACTACAAGAGAGGCTTTTAAGTTGAGTGATGCACCTTTCTTTCCTTAGGGAAGGTTTAAGAAGATACTTATGGATACCTTTGTTCCTGAGCACATTAAGAGTAAGATGATATCCCAGTTTGATTCCTTTAAGATGATGGATGAGATGACGGTAGAAAAATACCACAATAATTTCATGGAATTAAGAGAGTATCTGGATGACTTGGATTACGAGAGTGAAATTATGGCTGTAAGGTTTGAGAACGTACTGTCAACAATTATGAAGAGGAGGCTTGTTATTTGTACACCAACGAGTGTGGATGAGGTCTATCAGAGAGTAGGACATGCTGAAATTATTGTGGAGATGCTGCTAGAAGAAAATAAGGAGAAAGGTAAAAACATGAAATATGAACCAGCTAGCGGAACTGCGGGAGGAAACAAGACGCAAAACAATAACCCATATAAGAATTACGCGTCAGGTAGTGGCGCATCCTTTGGTGGAGGATTCGGCCCCGGTGGTGGTCGAGCTAATTTCGGACCAGCTCGATGAGTGGAGTGACTTGCTTTAGGTGTAGAAGGTTGGGACACAAAGCTATCACGCGTATAATGAATATGGGAAACAAAAGTGGAGGGTACGAAGGATGAAATCATTAAGGAGGCTTCCGTATACCTTCACCAAGCTATGGAAATAACCATAGGAGTTACAACAATTACGACAATCAGAATCGCTTCAGCAACTACGCGAACCCAAGCAATGGCAATGGCAATGGATCTTATCAAAGGCAGAATAATAATGGAAACCATCAGAGTGGAGCTAGGAGTGTGGTTGCATCAGCTGCTACAGTTCAGGGTGGAGCAAAGAACAGTGGAAAGTTATTTGTGAGGGAAAAGGAGGTTGCTGAGAGTGATGCTCACATTGTCACGGGTGCCTTTCTTATTAACTCTAAACATACCTTCGTTTTATTTGATTCTGGAGCAACCAATTCCTTTATATCTAGTGAAAATGCTAAGGTGTTTGAGCTTAATCGATTTGATGTTATTAATGACGTAGTAGATATACCTTACAACACCCCATATACCAAGGTGCCTTACCAAGGCCTACCTTATCACACGAGAGTTTTACCATCTCGGTTGCCCGAGGTAGTACATATCAAATAGACAATGAAGAAACATCTATTAAGAAATGTAAAGTGTAAAGCATAACATCCAAAACTGAGTACAAAAAAACCGAAACTCCAAACTACAAAAGTCAAATAGAAAATAGCGGAAGCTAAAAAACCTCTAAACTCAGCGTCATCCTATCCAGATCACCCACAAGCATAGCCACCAAACCTACAAAAGACTTGCTCACCATCCCTCAATGGATCATAGTAGTTTTGGAAAACAACAAGGGTTAACCATCATACAATAAATCATAAGGCAACCAGATAGAATAATCAATACAATAATATCTGATTGAACAACCATCTCCAACTCCAAATACTAGTGTTCGAACCGCAGTCCGAACACGACCACATTGCGCAGTGAGTAGCCCTGCCAGGTTATCCATCGCAACAGGTAACCCACCCCAGCCAGTGGTAGACCGTAGCCATGCCACCTAAAGCCATTTTCATCCCAATGAGCGAACTCAGATCATTAATGTGCACATACCCTTGTGACGGGAGCCACAAGGGGAGAACATGGGGGTGAAACCATCTCCCGACAATGGCTCCACAATCAACATGACTTATCCCAATAACATCATAAACATTTCACATCATGATAATCATGCATAATCACATCTACTTATAATAAACCATACGAAGAACTGAGTAGGAAAACCGTACCTGACTAGCAATCTAAATCAAGCAACGAAGGTGAGCTAAAACTGCTCCTGTACGAAATCCTCGCCTAATAATCATACATAACAATACTAACATCAATATCAAACCCTAATTAAACCATTTCCCCTAATTACTCAAATTAGGGTTTACTAAGTCTTAAACAAAAGCAATAAATAGATATAGAGATGATAATCACTTACTAATGCGGTAGACAACGGAATTACGGACTCCAATCGCTTGAGAATAACACGGAAGATGTTAGAGGGTGATTAGGAAGGAGATTAGAATGTTTTTAGTTTTATGAAATAGTTTAAATGCATGATTAGTGAAATATATAACTCCCTTATCATTCTAATCAGATCACGGAAATAACCCGAAACAGACCAGACACTCGGTCGAGTACGCGATACTCGACCGAGTACTCGCTGCTCGACCGAGTATTCACATAACTCGGCCTAGTGGCTCCTTGGTAGAAGCCCGACCAACGCCCCCACAAAACACACTCGGTCGAGTACTGTAATACATTCGATTTCTAGTCCTAGGCTACTCGGCCGAGTACGGGGTACTCGACCGAGTAGGTTGTGTGGTGGTTTTGTCAGGATCCTGGTTGTTGTGAACTCGAGCGAGTGTGTGGTAACTCGAACGAGTGTAGCTTACTCGATCTAGTGCGTCTGACTCGGTCTAGTGTCTTATACTCGACCGAGTGTCCGGTTCGTTACGTTTTTTCCGCGGTTTGATTAAGATAATTAGAGAAGCATATAAACAGTGGGTTATCGACTTAATCATTATATAATAATTCTTAAAAACGCCTTTTCACAAAATAAGAACGACGTTCACTGCTTCTCCTATTATCCTAATAAATCCAAGGCTAGGGTTCATCTTTTGGGGTTTTTGCATCTCTTTCCGCGTAGATCGCAATTAGTAAGTCTTATACTTTGTTAATTCATATTTATGGTTAAAATTATGCAAACCCTAATTGGGTTAATTTGGGGGTTTTAGGGTGTTTAGAAATTGTATGTTGTATTATTGATTGGTTGATACTATACTAGGTGAGGACTTTGTAGAGAAGGCTTTCTTGACCGTCTTGTTGCGCTTTATCTTGGATTGTTTTTCAGGTAAGGTTTCCCTACTCAGTTGGCTGTTTAATTGGTATACATGTAATATGACGGTCTGTTGTGGTTATTGTATGATTGAGATTATTTTGTTGGTTATTGATTGTTGTTGTGGAGCCATTTTCGGGAGATGGTTCCAACCCCATGTTGGCCTCTTTTGGCTCCTGTCGAAAGGGGAATGTGCACATTATTGATCTAGGTTCGCTCGTTGCGATGAGCGGGGATTTTTGTGGCCCGATAAGGCTGCGCTCCCCACTTGCGGTGTGGATTACCTGTTGCGATGGATAATCTGGCAGGGCTACACACCTTGGTGTGTAGTCGGTTACTGGATACTATGGATTTTGGAGGATGATTGTTACAGTTTACCTTGGTTGGTTTATGCTTTATGTGATTGATGTTGTTATATTGATTATACAGTTGGCTGACCCCGTTTATGTTTTCAAAACTATGGTGATCCATTCGGGGATGGTGAGGAGTGTCTTAGCAGGTGATGATCGTTGACATAGCTTGCGGGGATTGGACGGGCTGAGTCACACCAGTTGTAGTTTAGTTTCCGCAGAGAAAGATGTTTTGTCACTTTATCTTTTGTTATCACCTTTTGGATTTTTTTAGACATCTAACCTTTGAGTTGTAGCTTCCCTTTCATTAAAGTTATTTATTTAAACTTGTTTCATTATGGTTATTGTGATGCGTACTACCTCGGAAAACTGAGATGGTAGCACCTTCGTACATTAGGGTAGGCCTTGTTAAGGCACCTTGGTGTGTGGGGGTGTTTTACAAAGTGGTATCAGAGCAACGATTTTGGAACCTAAAACCAATGAACAAAATGTACATAGGGTGTCTAAATAAAATGAACCCGGGAGGAGTTGTTTAGAGCTACCACAAAGGCTTGGGAGACGTCCTAAGGCCGCACTTTGCCTTCACAACTTTGAACCGGTCACTACGGGGTGTCAAGGGATCGTTTATATGTCTTATATGTCATATATACATGTTGGATGACGCATGATGTGAATTGAATGAAAGTGTATGGAGTATGAGTTGGAGTTAGAATGTATGAGCATAATTGGTGGTATGTATGGTTTTGTGCTTAGTAACATGTGGATAGGATATGTGTGTGATATATGTATGTTTAAGCATGAGAGTAGATCGAACTTGGCATGACTCGATCGAGAGGGGGGAACTCAACCAAGTATGGGCTACTCGACCGAACCCCTGGCACACGACCGAGTGGGTAATCTGTATTTTTGGATAAAAGTTCCTGGAAGTTTTTGACTCGAGCGAGTAAGTTGAGCACTCGATCGAGTGGTAACTACTCGACCGAGTACATAGTGTACTCGACCGAGTACGTTTTCTTGTAGTTTCTGGTCAGTTTCTCGAGTGGTTGCACTCGACCGAGTACATATAGGACTCGACCGAGTGGCTTGTACTCGACCGATGTCTTCTGATACTCGACCGAGTGGCTAATAAGAGTTATATTTAATTATCTTATATAATTAAATATTAATTTAATTTATTTAGCACTTAATTAACAGAAATTAACAAATAATGTACACTAAACTATTAAGTGACATTTATCATTTTATCAATATAAAATGTGTCTTATAATAATTAATTAGTTATTTTTACAATCTCTTGTATATATTATTAATTAATAACCTCCGCCTCACATTATATACACACACATCGTAATAATTTAAATAATTAACTATTAATTACTAAATTATCATTTATTTATTAATCAATTATCAAATAATTGAATAATAAATCTTTTTGGCCCGAGCTCGTAATTCGTCATTAATAAATAAAATCACTTGACTTAATAAAGTCAATTTATACAAAATAATAATTATTTATCGTAACTCATACTAATAATTAGTTTACTATTTGGGTATCATCCTATAGGTGTGATCGAAAGGGATCAGTTAATCACCACCGCCTTACGACAGTAACGTCAAACTCTAGTCAGCCGAGCATTATCGATTTACGTTGATTAAATGACGAATAATAAATTATATCCCTGATATTCCTTTAACGAAATTTATTATGTAGACGCGCTATTAAGGAGGACACTAGTCCAGCAATCTCCCACTTGTCCAATACAAGTGCGCCCTAGCAATTTTCTTATCCGTTAAAATCTCCCACTCAATGCAATATGTCATTCAGGTCGTACTTGCACATGATCACATCATGAGTGGTTTCCTCGATCCGGAGAATAATTGTCTGACCGGATAATCTACTATTGAGCGTGGCCACGCATTTCAGTTACTTCTCCTCGAGTGGCCTTGAGATATTAAACCCTGACAAGGGTGGACAATCCTGTTGACCTATTTTCTTCGTTTGATACAGATTACAATGACCCAGTCAATGTCTGTAACACCCGTAAATTTTATAAATGGTTTTAAAAGTAATTTAATAATTTAATTAAGATTAATTGTGTTTAAATCATAATTTTGGGTAAAATATATATTTAAAGCATAAATATTTATAAATATAATTTTATGGTCTGTCTTGAGTGTATAGTAGCCTTAAGACGTAATTTAAACCATTTCCGACTCAAGTTGAATTGTTTTGGGCCTAGACTTGTTTAAGGACCCATATTCTATCATTTCCTCACAAAAACCCTCACACTACTTCATCTTCC
>VHZZ01017705.1:10815-25143 GCA_009801015.1 Silene noctiflora
ATATATATTTGTAGCATTTCATATTTTCATCATGTTTGAGTTGAATGTAAATACTCATGATATTATGACAAGTCGTTAGATTGTGCACCGGCCTCAAACCAACACGAGAGCTTTTGGCATAGTCTGTGCACAACTTAAATAAACTTGGCAGGAGCTTTTGGCGTGTTTGTGACAGATTTGCATCAAAATGAAGCTGCACCACACGTGAGGTGAATGGCCTCTAATTGGAAAATTATATAATTTATATAGAATTAAAATATAAAAAAAATTATTGGAGAAAGTCCATGAATAGGTACCAGCATGAGTTGAATTATGAAAGGGTGTTATAATCGTTACAATCATACATGGGATTGGCCCGCTACCTATTTATGTTATAATGTCTTATAGAAATGGCATGAATGGCCCTATCTACCACATGCAACACCACATTCTGACTACTTTGTCACTTCCATATACTTAGTTGTTCATATTTATGAATGACTATGAAAACTAAGCTAAGAATTGTTGTATTGGCAGCTTAAATACTAATTTGCCTCCCACTAAATTCCTCCACCCCCATTTTGTTATCTAAACAACGGAATTTGCCTCCCCTCTTTTTCTTTCCAAATCCTTCTATTCAAACAAGGCCTAACGTCTTGACATATTGAGAGGCTACTTGGGAGATCTAAACAACAGCTAAGAATCATTTATGTGCTAGTCACCTGAGGCGGTGGTTTCATTTTTCAATTACATTGTCTATACTTTTTGACGGCTTAAGTTGCTTTCAAAGTGACCAACGAGCTATAGACGACATCTATACGATACTCACTCGATGTTACAGAATGACTTAAATGTTGATGAACTTTAAGACGCTCATTATTTCGCTAACTAATTTCTTCCTGTGTTAGAAGTTAGAACAAAGCATGAATCAAATCCTTTTTTTTTTTTTTTTTTTTTTTTTTTTTTTTCTGAGAAGTGGCATAGAATGAAGTAGAAGAGCTCATAAATACAGTAAGGAAATCAGCAAAAATAGTGGCAACACACAGTGTTGGTTGTGGTGCCTGAAATATGCATGCAGTGAATCCCCTTTTCCCCTAATTTTAGCCGAACTTGGTCGATCACATTGGCCTTCAAGTCTGCAAACTGACTCACCCTCAACGTCACAAGTGACAAGTCCCTCCCTCAACTTAATGTCTCATTAATTTTTGTAGTGGATGTGATACTGTTGAATACCATCTCTTAACTGTCAAATTTCAGTAAGCTAATTTAGTTGCAGACGTTTGCTAATCACCTCGCTCATTATACAATATTACCTCGTTGTCTCAATGACTCTTGCAAATTAGTACGCAATCTTAATTACCTCTATCTTAGTAAATGATATTTTTGAATGATCCAAGATGAAAACTGCATGATAGAAGTACATGAAAGAAACGCAAGTGAGACGTTTTGGTGTGATGAATAGGAATAGGATAAAGTTAGTGGAAAAGATGAAAAAACAAGAAGATGGGCATCGCACATGGATCAAGAAGATGAAACTAATCAACTTGAACCATACATGTTGCTTCATTATTCAATTTAATCTTATCTTTTTTATATCTCCTAGCTTTGCCTTTGTGGGGGTATTTACTACTATAAATTTCTATGTGAGACCCCCAAAAAGATCATGCACATGACCACACTCTCTGAGTCACTTGGTAGACAATTGCTACGTATCACAAATTGTAACCCAAACAGTAAAGAAAAAACGTAGGTAGATAGTATCCCCTTGATCTAAGTGAGCCAGTGAGGGCGAACAAATCTCCACATACAAATGTTTAATTTATCGATTATAACAGGCGCCATTAAGTGATATCCAGATTCAGTATCACCCTAATTAAAATGAAAATGAAGATTCATGCTTTTAGATGTTTGCCAAACTAAAGGATGGGATGGTAATTTACATTACACAAACACTTGTAACAAATTATGGAGTATCAATTATTTTGCTTTTAGCTATCAGTGTCCATCTCTTCAAGGGGCTATATATTTATATAATCAACAAATGCTTTTAATCTTGCATTGTGATCAAGTAAACGATGCTAATTATTTTGATACAACGAATCAAGTTTTGTTTCATGTTTGTGATCGGAAATATGAAAATAGTACCCCGTATTCCCGTAATACATTAAACTATTGTTGGATCAAGTAAAACTAATTGCTTTTATTTCAGAATCTCGAAAATGGTAGTCCCTAACAAAGATGAATGATAAGAGCAAATAGAGATGTATAGTCTTCTGGCAATCAAAACCCATTTTCCTTCTATCTAAATATTGAATGGCTAAGATTACCCTTTCCTTATAAATAAGTTTGAATCTCAAAACGTCGTTGACAAATATAAGATGCAAGACTAATTTACTAAAATGTTAATAGGTGGTTCTGAAAATGCGGTGACGCTGTCTCATTATTCAATATTTAATGTAATGTTTTATCTTAATACAAAAGTAGCTGATTTTACTTTATACGAGTAATCCATTTGAAACATCCGTGTCCTCTTTCAAGGCACCTAAAATCGGTTGATTTTCTATTTCCTTAATCATCCAAAAAAAAAAACTTGTTATTTATTAGTAGGTCTCTCTCGTGACAGATCACAAATTATGACGGAGGAAATGTGACCCTTTTATGATAAAAAGTAATCATCCACAAATCCTTATTTAGCAAATAACGCTTAAATTTTATCGTAAAATGGTCACAATTCTCCATCACAAACTCGTGATGCGTCAGAAATGTGAATCGGTGGTTGTTGAAAAGGATTCACAAAGTGCAGATGGACACATTTGAGTCTTGAATAAAAAGACGCCTGGAATACAAGACACGGCGCAGTAGACTAGTACTCAAATGTAACGTCAATGTAAGTATGTAACATAAACAGATTTAGAGCAAGAAATAAACCCAAAAGTTAACACACAAGTTAATCTCACTTTTAAGTTGAACCACATGAAAACAGGTACTGTATTCTGTTACTCTTATTTGTGTTTCTAGTGTATAGGCTTACACAAGTGCAGTTCAATGTCAAATGGGTTTAAACCCAAGACTGCATAGCATACTCTGATTTTACTCTCATCTCACGTCCTTGCCATTATATTTTATGTTGCTCAAACTCGAGTACAGTAACACGAATACATGCATTTGTAACGCCGGAATCCCATGTTATGGGTACATCCGTACATGGCATGGCTTCAAAGGAGAAAACTAAGTACAAGTACAAAAACATTAGAGCTTGTCAAGTACAATGGAGAGATCTATTAAAAACGTAAAAAAGAAAATTCTACTTCTATTATGGCTTCAATACCCACATCCTTGAACGTCGTGTCGGACACAAGTATGGTCTAAGCCCAAGAGTCGAAATAACATAGTTGACACTTGTGACGGGTCTATTTACTCATCAAAGACCCACAATGCCAGAGTGTAACACCAAGAACAGCAATTCCACATGATCCGTACTCAGTATCTTTGAAATTGGTACTGTAAATTTGACAATCAAAGTGTAAATGGCACTCTCAAGTCTCAATTGGTCAATACACATCATCATTTGGGTCCTCTTTAAGGGACATTAAATGCCCCAAAGCTGGCGCCTTTCAAGCTACTCACTATATATATAACCCATCCTTTTTTCAAGCATTTCATTATCACATAAACTTCTCCTTCTAACAACTTTTGCTGAGAATGAAGTGCAAGTTCATCCAAGCATCCCTAAACAAGTGCCGGAAAATGCGCACCAAGGTCACACACTTGGCCGAAGAACAATGTGAGTCTTGCTACCAATGGTGTTTTATGCCATTGCCCCAAGCTGAAACCGGGAATTTCATTCCCAACGACGTGCCAAAGGGTCATATGGTTGTATATGTTGGTGATGAACAGACGAGGTACGTCGTTAGAATCACCTTGCTCAAGCACCCTCTCTTCAAAGCCTTACTAGACCAGGCACGGGATCAGCATGATGATTCTATGACCCCTCCTAAACTTTGGATCCCTTGCGATGAGGCCGTATTCCTTCACGTCCTCCGATGTGCATGGTAACAGCAGCTAAATTAGCTGTGCCTGTGCTTGTATGTAACTTAGAGTCATAAACCACCTCCCTCGTGCATAATGGGAGTGCATTTTGTTATGATGAAACTGGAAAACTGAGCCTTTTTGCTGACTATCACGAGGAAACATTATTTGTAATATATTTTTCCTCGGAAAACCATGTGATACTACCTTATTTCTGCGTATCGTTTACGTATTCCATTTTAGTCGGTCCCAAGGTCCCAACTAACACTCTAACAGTATAGGTCTCTCTTTTATGGACTTTGGAGCTACGGCGATCCAAGCCACAATACAAATTAACTAATCTAACTCCACAAAAGCCAATTAAATTATTTAAAAGAGACTCCTATACACTTCAAGAGGAGAGCTAATTCCTTATAAACAGAGACCGAAACTATTAAATTGAGGATCCCAACTAATACTTAAGGTCTTCCTATTATGCATGAAGTGTGGTGGCATCGAGTATGAGTCGAATTCCGTAGCATTAAATAGTCGATCCAAAAGCAAGCCTATACTCTCTGCAGGAACAAAGGGAACACTATTTTGCTCCGTTAGATTCACTAGATTTAGCATTGTAGATCTTCTCGATGAATTCATTACAACTAATAGAAGCTCATCTTGGTGCAGATCCCAATTTACTGTAAATATTTTCCCTAAACTAACTCAAAAGGTCATGTGTAAGACGATTTTAGAATCTCTTACAATCGACTATTATTACTAGAAAAGCACACAAAACAACTAGATAACTACTTTCACAAGAGTAGTTATATAAAAAAAATCAGGCAGTTTTACAATAATGTTGATGTAAAACTGCCTTACACAAGTATTTCTAAAACTAATCAAGCTCAAGTTGCCAACTTTGCAACATTGAATGCTTTCTGAAGTGGCTGGCAGCCTTTGTTAGCAGGTCAATCATAACTCCGATATAATTAAAAGATAAAATGACTGAAGAAACTTCAATATCCCTCAAAATTAGAGTAAATTTTATTACTTAGAAAAATGCAGACAAACTATCACAGCACATTTCATGAGGCTCCAGCTTAATTGGACTTTTGAGTCGTTAGCCTAAAGCAATTACATTGAGAAAATTTCTTTAATAAGATTGAGAAGTGAGTTTGTGTTCACCTGGTTAAATTGATGACCCTTGAAAAAAATGCAGCTCTTGATTCTCATAATTAGAAAATTGTGATCGGGTTGGCGTTTACCAAAACTGCCTAAACCCCTCAGAAACCATTCACCAAATTCACAGCGGCGTCGACAGACAATGCCAAGTCAGCAGCAGCTCCAATGTATGAATGCGGGGTCAGCTTCAAGAGATTAGCCTTTGCCTCCTGAGGCAAATCTAATCCTTGAATAAATACTCTCATGCTTTCTTCAGTAACTGTTCTTCCCCTCGTCAGCTCCTTCAGTTTTTCGTAAGGCTCTGGGACACCATATCTTCGCATGACCTGATTACAATAATTAAGGCACAAATTACAATTTTGGAAGCGACACGGGTTAATTTTGCTGAGACCAAATCATGTCTACACCTAAATAACGTAGTAAAAAGAGAAGAGGCAATCTCATTATAACATAAGGCCAAGGTAAAATCTGAGTTATGACATCACATAATGAACACTTTGTAAGGGTTTTGAACGTTACATCGACGGGATTTTGAAGCGGTACCATCTACTCCCTTCAATCCTTCTATATGGCACCCTTCTGATTATAGATCATATTGAAGATTTAGAGATGAAATATCATTATTACCCCTTGACTTAAAGAATTTCAGGGATTGTTTGAATGGAAGGAATCAGAGGAAAGGGGAGAAAGGGGAAGAGCAGAACATAAAATTCCCTTACTTGGTTAGCAAATAAGTTTAGAGGGAAATGGAGGGTACCATTTTCCTTCCTCGAAGACAAATCAAAATTGATGAAATAAGATCTTAAATTCATGACCAACTTATCTTATTACAAAGAAACTAAACACATTGGAGGATATTGACTATAGAACATCTAAACAAAGATTAGCATCATTCCTTATCGAATGTCACGCTATTCAGAAGAGAAGAATCGAGTGTGACTTACTGTTTGTACAGGTTCAGCAAGCACTTCCCATGAATTGTTCAAGTCTTCATCCAGTCGAGTTTGGTTGACCTTTATGTTCAAATAAATTCACAGGAAATTATAGAAGGTGATGAAAAAGTAAAGCAGAGACCATTTTGTAACTTGACAATATGGGTAAGAGTTCGTTAACCAATTTGGTGAAGAGAACCTTAATCTTACTTTTCAAAAACCTTCCAACTGTGATGTCATGGTACTATCATACATTCATATTCCTTAATTAATATCTCTAGATTATATAGGTGTAGAGCCTTAACTTTACAATGAAATAACCAGATGCGAAAAACAACCAATATTTCTATTATCAATCACAGCTACTGACCTGGAGCTTTCCAACACCCTGCAGGGTGCTTTTGTACGCTAGGAGAGAGTGTCCTAGTCCTTCACCCATATTCCTCAAAACTGTTGAATCTGTAAGGTCCCGCTGTTTTACCAATTTGGGCATGGAATAATAATCAAAACATAAGTAAGAGATGGGCATAAGCCAAAGAGAGTGTCGGACTACTGACTACTATGTTTATCAACACAAGACGAACGAGCAACAAAATGATACTCCTGCATCCATTTATATTGTCCCCATTTGACTATGGGGCTCAACCAGGGTAACTATGACCACTAACTAAAACAATAAAAATTCATATCATTTTCAAAAAGTTGTAGCCATGGTATCACTATATTGTCAAAAAATAACGGTCAAATTTCATATCAGTTGACAACCGAAGTCAAGTGTATGCAATATAAATGGGATGGAGTTATAGCCAGGGGGAAAAGGTTACTATCCAAAACCTGGAGAAACTATAAACAAAAGGCAATACCTGCCATCGTGAAATTGGTAGCTTCATGCCAAGATAAGATAGACCAGCATTAGCTTTGCCGAGATTCCCTTCACTGTTTTCAAAATCAATAGGATTCACTTTGTGGGGCATTGTAGAGGATCCAATTTCACCAGCCTTGGTTATCTGCCGATTAAACAATTTTGACATGCTTCATAACAGAAGATATGATCACCACACCAATAACTGATCAAACTTGTACACAAAATCAAAAGTTTATTCACCTGCTTGAAGTAACCCAATGAGATATAGCCCCATATGTCCCTATCAAAATCAGTTAAAATGTTGTTGAACTGGATAATTGCATGAAAAAGGCTAGCCATATAGTCATGAGGTTCAATCTGCAAAAACATTAAACGAATATGAAAGTGATTGTATGCACTATTCCAAAGCTTCCATCTAGCAGACTGGCACAAACAAGAGCTTTAGAAGAAAAACTATGAAGAGTATACGTGGCTACCTAGATCCACCAGTTAATGGATCCTACAACCGGTTGTATGTACAATCAGATTATTTACGTTGAGCTCCTTTGTTAAGTTAATGAGCTCAGTATCTTTACAAAGGGCTAAGTAACTTCCATTTTGGTTGTAAATTAAACCGGTTGTAGGATCCTTTCCATAGCCATAGCCAAAATGCAATTTTCTTATAACAAAATGCTGGCAAAAGGAAAATAATTGTCAAAATAATCAAAACTAAATAGGAAAGCTAAAAATATATAATTGTCTATATTACATGACAAGGCGAGTTTATAGAAACAGAAAACAGCGGTATACCTGTGTCACATAAGGATTGAAAGTTAATCCCAATGATTGCACAAAATCTTCCGCAATCTTCGGCCAATTGACCTCAGGGTATGCAATAATATGAGCATTATAGTTTCCCACTGCACCACCAAACTTTCCCATTAACTCGATCTGAGAAATTTTTCGCCTTTCTCTACTTAACCTGACTGCAAATATGGCCATTTCCTTCCCCAAAGTGGTTGGTGAAGCTGGCTACAAATTTACAGGACGGGAAGTAATATGAGTAACTGATTGAGAGATACGCAGTCTAACACGTGAACCTTTGCAGTCATTAGCTCATTATTAAGCCAGTTGATGAATAGAAAACAAAATTTATCATCATAACTGATGTAACGAGTCAAATCAACACGCTTTCACAGCAGATAACTATATTGGAGATACCAAAAGAGGAAAAAAAATAGCTACAGTACTCTGGCTCTTCACTTTTGAAGCCATACGTCTATACTCTATCCGACAACAAATGAGAAGTATCCACACCCAACCCTCCACAAGATGCTGACAAAGTTACTGTAAAAGCGAGGAAGGAAATCATTTGAAACAAACTTAAGAAGCTGAGGGCAAAGAATGGGAACGAAACATTGTACCATCTCATTAGAAGTCCTCCGTTCAACCCTCTCTTTATAAAAAAATTGACTTACGAACCCTCACATTCGTGAATTTCCTCTATTATTAAAGGCGTGTTCTGTACTTGTGGCCAAAACTAAAAACAGATCCACACGTCCCAAGTTTCAGCCATTACGTGTCAAATACATACGTAAATTGTCGTAAGTCATACCAAGGCTGGGTATCATAAGGCAGGGAATGATGATGGTATTCAGTGTGTGAGATGACAGAAAATGCAGTTGCTAATAAAATAAGAAGGAATGGAAAATTGAAAAGTAGCTGTATGATTTACAAGACAAGTTAAAGAATGCAATAGGCCATGTTTCGTCCTGTAAATGATTTTTCTTACTTCCTTTGTTTGGTCTGTACGAAGAAAAATCCTACTTCTCAGCCAATGAGTAACTTATCCTACCTTGCAAAACATGGTCATGTCCTCCCCTACCTACTCCCCTAATCTTCCTCCTTCCTCCATTCTCTTTACCTTTTCTGTTCAGCCACACATATAAATTGTTGCTTGGAACCCTATTTTTCACTCAACATTGTTTTCCGTTGAAAATAGTTTTCTACCAAAAAGTAGTACTGAAACTAAAATATCATTATTGTCCACAAAATTCACCCAACAATAAATTAAAGTCAAAAACCTTGTTTCTTAGATCATTGACATTTCCAATACAACATTACCTACAAGACTTGATTATGGAATTGCCACCTAGGGTTCACGTCTTAGGGACCTTAACAATGATTCATATAGTCATATCTTCACCAAAGGTATGTAGGAGAAAATCTAGGACCCCACTTATAGTGGTGCCAAACAACTATCTTCAACAAAAAATTGTGCTACAAATTTCTTTATTTTTTTGTCTTTTACATTCTTACATTTACCTAACAAAATTCCATTTCACAATCGAGTTTCTTATACAATGGTTATTTACATGTAAATCCACCACTAAAGATATGAAAACACACAAATAGAATCAAGTTCTTGAAGCACGATAAACATCGGGAAATATCCATTACCATCTATCACAATTGCTTATAAACAATAAGGTTGAGAATTTTCCCAGGTACCTGTCCATGAGTGCGAGAAAGCATTGGAATATGAGCATATTCCTTGGACATATTACACATAGCTCCAATAACTTCATCCATAACCGGACACATAGCCTTGTCTAATGCTTCTTTGAGCATCAATCCATGAGCAAGATTGTTGATATCCTCAGATGTACAAGAGAAATGGAAAAACTCCAAAACCTGCCAAAGAGGAATACAGTAAAGTTCTAAAAGGGCAAAAATAACCATTGAACAACTGCTAGTAAGAAACACTCTGGAATTAGCTAATGAAGCTTGTCAAGCAACTATCAAGGAAATGTCGTAAAAATCAAAACCTTTGAAATCTCCGGATGAGACTCGCACTTCTGCTTTAGGAAGTATTCGACGGCTTTAACATCATGGTTAGTCACTTTTTCAATATTCTTCACTTCCAAAGCATTTGCCACATCAAATTCTTCAATCAAGCCTTGCATGAATTGTTGTGCTTCATCACTAAACGTTGGCACTTCGGTTACTTCAGGAATGCGGGACAACATTAACAACCATTGTATCTGAAGTGAGATTGCAAATGTCAAGAAAGAAATGACAAGTCTAAAATTAGATGAATCAGAGCATTTATAAACGCATACAACTCAACAAACTTTAGACTAATCTACCATATTCCTTCTACTGCAACCACCAGTAAGGAAGACAAGGTTTTGCCGCAACATTCTTACTTTGATAGAAACTAAACACAAATTTTGTCTGAGAACATACCAAGGAATCTTCTCTTAAGACGACTCCTATTTACTCCGAGTTACATGTTGTAAAGTTCATTTCCCGTTACAATGTCACAGACCAAGCTGCAAAAAATTGAACTCACAATAATAAGACTCACAAGAGAATTCAAAAACTAACCTCCACGAGAACTCGATATCGAATTAATCCATATTCACTCATAAAAGGAGCCAAGTCCTTGACTTTATTCCAGTACCGACCATCCAAGGGAGATAAAGCTGTCAAACTTGAAAGCTCAAACACACTATGACCTTCATCATGTAAACCCTTCACCTACCACAAAATCAAACATTATATAATCATAAACCCCACCTAAAAAATCAATTCCAACATCACTCTACTGTTCAAAAACCCAATTCAATCCCAAAATGTTATACTCCCTCCGTTTCAATTACTTCTTTACCCTTTTTTATTCTTTGTGACGAATATTTCGAAAGTAAACAAACGATTGAGACGACGGGAGTCTAAGTTAAATTGCATGAGTAACTTAAGACAGTTAAACATCAATTTATAACTCTTAGCAGCATAAATCAATTGACAACATCAATTAACTCTAGCATCAGTCAAAATCCAAATTTTAACTCCCAAAACATTGCATTTCATCAAATTTCAACAAATTGATATCAAAAACTACAAGATACCAGTAAAAGTTGATGAACCCACATAAGAAAAAGGCAGAAAACATCATTGAAACAAGAAAGATGGTACCTTGGGTGTAAAAATGGTGTATTTATTGGTATTGAGAGCAGCTCTGCAGGAAGAGGATTTTCCCACAGAAAATGTTGCAGGAGAATATTGAAGAGAAGGGTATGAAAGGATGTTTGAAGGGTTTAAGTTAGTTTTTGTTGGAGTTTTGTTAGTGGAGAGAGACATCAGGTTGGTATTGGTTAAAACCCTACTTGTAGAAGTAGAAGAAGATGAGAATGATGTTACCTCCATTGATTTGGAGCAACAGTGTGGAAAGCGTACTGAATTAGAATTGCAGGATTGCAGGAAGAATAAAGTGGATGGTGGAGGGGTTTCTGTGTGGTTTTACGAAATTCTGAGTGAATTTATACCACTTGAAACATTATAGAATTTGAGTTTATTGGGTACTTGGGTTCGGACTTGGTACTTCGGTTCGATTCGTTTCATTTTGTTTTTAATCACGTTCATTAATTTCAATTCAATAAGTAAACAACATAATGAATGAAATTAGTAGATTTTAGCGTAATCGGTATATAATATAATGATCATTCTACTAATTTTATGTCTAGGTAAAGCATATTAGTCGAAATTTACTAATTTTGAATATGTTGCTACTAATAGTAGCATATTGTAGCAACATATTGTATTCAACTTATACATGAAAACAATTTAATTGTCATGTAATCTTCTAATTAGAAACAATCTTTCTTAATTACGCTAATTTAATTGGATGGTCCAACGTGTTACTAAAATTTGTTAATTGTATTTTGCTAACGTTTTCCGCTTCTAGTGTTTGCCAAACAAGGCCTAGGTATATGGTATATTTAATTTAAATGGGTTTTTTGTCAGGGAGTGCCTAACATTTACCCCCATTGGCACCAAGGTACCTAACTTTTTTTTTCCCCAAAGGTACCTAAAATTTATATTGTGTTTGTTAACAAATACCAATAGACGAATTCCGTCATAAAAAGTCAAGATTCCGTTAAAATTAACGGAAAACATAAATAAGAATTGTTTATAACTTATAATTACAATAAAAATCTTATAATAGCATTGTTTATCACTAACCTAACTCACTGTTCACCCTCCCTTCTTCCAAATCCCCCTCCTACAACCCAACCCCATAACCACCATCCTTCATCACCTATTTTCCATCCAACATCATCAATCTCTTAATTACCACCACAAAACTCAAAATCCTAGTCTACTTCTTCATCTTTCAAGAATTATTACAAGATTTGCAACTCATACATATTTTTCTTATCAATCTAAAAACAAATCTCCATTACTTTTCTTTTCTTAAAACCCTAGATATTTTAGGTATTGTGTTTGTTTAGTTATTGTTTTTCTCTTATGTTGAATTATTCATGGAGCAGATTTGATGACTTTTGAGCATGTTCGGGATGAGAGGTGTGATTGAGGAGAGGAAAATAAATAATGTGTATAGAGTAGATATATGAGATGTTTATGGATGAGGAGGAAGGGAATAAGAGAATACATGGTTATGGTGGAAAAGAAGGGAGATAAATAGGGGTGGCTGGG
Organism: Silene noctiflora; assembly: GCA_009801015.1. Taxonomy (NCBI): domain Eukaryota; kingdom Viridiplantae; phylum Streptophyta; class Magnoliopsida; order Caryophyllales; family Caryophyllaceae; genus Silene; species Silene noctiflora. The sequence continues at coordinate 23,257 of VHZZ01017705.1, forward strand.
AGGGATGAATATGGTGGTGATGGTGGTGGTGGAGGAGTAGAGAGTTATGGTAGAGGTTGAAGGAAAAGGGGTGGTTAATTAGGATTGGTTTAGGGAGATGAAGAAAATTTATTTTTAAGTAAAGAATTAAAGAGAAAAACAAGGTTTTAATTATGTTTTTCGTTAGTTTAGACGAAAATCCGACTTTTTTTAACAGTGAATAGCATTTTGGTACCTCTCGACAAGTCAACATAAAATTTTAGGTACCTTTGGGCAAAAAAAAAAGTTAGGTACCTTGGTGCAAACGAGGCAAAATGTTAGGTACTCCTCGACAAAAAACTCAATTTAAATTCAGGTAAATTTTGTTTGGTAGGATTTAGAAACGCGAAATTGATTTTGTTTTCGTGAAGTTCAAATTTCAATTTTTCAATGATGTTTGTAAACCCATGAAAATGAAATTAGAATTTCCTTCAAAAAAAAAAGAAAATGGAATTAGAACTGGAATTATGTGTGTGGATACGAGTCGGGTGGAAATAGACATGACAAATAAGCTGTGTTGTGTCAGGTTCGCGTATATGTGGACTTTAAATTGGTTATCATTTCCTCAATCTAAACCTGGTCCAATTACATAAATAAGTCATTTGACTCAACTTAATCTGACCCATTTAATTTTTAAACTACCCAGCCTGACCTGTTAAACTCATTTAGCTTTTAAGCAGCTCATTTTCAACATATTTAAACCGTTTAACTTGTTTAATATCTTAAACCAACTAAAGCTTTAATAACTTCTTTTTTTTTTGAAGAAGAAGATCAATTTACAATTCTTAAGTTTCAGTACACCTCAATTTAGAATTCTTGTTAATTAGGTTGTAGTGGAAAATGACGTGAATCTGATTTCATTTCAAAATTCTAAGTTTTCCAAAATGCTTGAAATGTTGTTGTTACCATTGAATTTTAATTCTAGATTTACAAACATGTCTTATTTCAATTTGATTCACTTAATCCCCTATATACTAAAAAATAGGAATTTCCACATTTTTCCCTCCAAAAAGTATCTTTTTAAATTAGGAAGGTAATTATAATTATGTGCATTCACTAAAAAAGAAAACTAATAATAATAACATTTTTATTTCACAAAATTGTTATCTCTTAATTAAAATTAATCTTTTCATCAAATCATATTATTTTCACATAACTCTAAACTATAATATCTTAATTAAAATATAAATAAATAAAATTCATATAAAATTATAAATTGCTAAATCGTTTATTGATACTATTATTTGAGAATGACTTGACACATATTATATAAAACAAAACTGTAAATCACTATTATTACATTCGTGACAAAAAAAATTGAGAGAATTAAATTTTGAATTCATTATTTTTGTGGATAAAAAAAAATATTCATAAAAAAACTATATATATCGTACATTTATGCACGGGGTCTAACTAGTTTAGTTGGAAAATGGTAGAGTTACACCAGGTGTATGAGCACTCTCATACACCACCAATGAGAGCGCGACAAGTGGCAAAGTTGAAGAATCTGAATTTTTCATTAATTTATTTGATTCCCTTGTTAATTACACCTAATTATTACTGTTTCTCGGTAATGACAGCTACCCCATTTACCCTATTAATTAAAATTAATTTTATTAATATTTTTTTATTCAACCCTATTATATTAATAATACATTTATTATTTTATTAATAATACCTTTATTATTTTCGGTATTTATGTATACCTCTAATATTCCGTATTTTGTACTCACTGTTGTATACGTACACACTCTTGTTGATGCGTGCATTTCATATAGACTTTACGGCCCATTTTAGCACGCATTTCTATGTTAATTAGGTGATTTATTATCACTTTATGCCCCGAATATGCTACTTTGTACTTTCATT